>JBDJHY010000008.1:3058235-3069390 GCA_039654485.1 Withania somnifera | reverse complement strand
TCTTCCGCTTATCTTCTCTATAGCTTGAATTGTTATCTCTATTCACTGTAGTAGTCCTCCGCTTCGGCTACGGACTATCGGGTTGGTTCTCCTACTGGGTGGATAGTAGGTGCCATCATGATCTGAGAAATCGGGTCGTGACACCATCTTAGGAGAGACGGTTCGCTTAACCACTCGTCTATTTTGGACGGTGGAGAAGAAGAACCATCTATCAGCAAATGATTCGTTTGAGGGCTTCATATGACCTGGATAAGAACAAAAATACTTATATAGTGGGGCTTGATACAGGCGATACAGTCAGACGATTCATCTCCTACGAGACAATTTTCCTGACCAAACGTCTGGTTAGGCACCAACTTCTATTTTTCCAAAATCCAACCGATACTAGTTTTATTAGTTTTACTAAGAATTTGGAAAAATCAGCCCAACATTTTAATTTCTCAAAACCAAAAACAAAATAAGACCTTATAGGGCATAAGTAGTATGAAGAAGAAGTGCAATCAACAATATCATCACCACTAAGTGGTGGGTACTAAAGACCCAAACTCAAAATCAGATTATAAATAAGTTTAACATACTTACAAGTTCACTGGTGCAAATATTTGACACTTGAAAACACTTGAAAATAAAGAAGCTCTAGGGTTTAGGAGCTCAGTATGAGTTGTTAGATTTTGGTATGAAATAATCCACTAAGAACAAGCCAATTTATAGCTGAGAAATTGGTAGTGGAAGATGAAGGAGTACAGGTGTGTTAATGGGGAGTTAGTCGTGTGAAGGTGGGGTATTTTTTGTTGCAAACTAGAGGGAAATGATCGGTCATACCTTTTATAACCCCTATTTTCGGTTTAGGTCTGGTCGGGTACCCTTTTTAAAAGGGCCAACCCAACTACTTAAGTTGAGGCCTCAGAAGGTTAAGTAGGAGAATCATCTAATACCAGACGGTTCATCTACTCGACCTTCTGGGAGCCTTGTGTATCCAGTAAGGTCTCATTTAGATGGTGGCCTTGGGCGACTCATCTACGTCTAGACGAACCGTCCAGTGTTTTGTCTTACTGGGATGTTTTGCTGTCTACTCTATGTTATTATAAATTAGACCCCCGTGGCATGTACAACCATAAATAGGACTCCTAAAACATTAAATAATGGATTTAATTACTAACAAATAAAAGCAACACAACATAAACTAATAAGGGTAGAAAGTTTGGGTTTCCTACCACTAGCGCTTGATTTAACATCACAACATGGAGGTTATATTGAAGTCCTCAGACTTTGTCCTTGTTGTGACTTTGCACAGTATCGCTAAGCAGTGTTCCAACTCTATGCTGATTCAGCGATGCGGATAGTTGCCCCATCTGAAATTCCAAGTTCCAGATCAAAGCCAAATGAGAGTCAACCTTTTGATTGATGTTTGAAACCTTGGTGTCGATGTATTGCAGGCTCTCATCATATGACTCAACTCTAATTAGCACTTTATCCAACATATCCTCGATTTTGGAAGTGTTCACTTCACACTCATGTTGTCCAGGAGGCACATAAACTCCATTTCGGCTCTTGTTGAACACCTCACTATATTTCAACCTGCTTTATTCCTTGTTTTGGTAGGATATTTTGTCATTAAAGTAGTCATGGTTGTAGTTCCAACCTTGGGTATCTTTAAACCCCTCTTGATTTTGGAGGTACATAGCCTCCTCGTCTGAGTCGAAATTATTTAATCTGCAAGGTCCTTTCTCATTTGATGTGATCTCTTTGACCCTACCATAGTTTCCCCCGAGAAGTTTCTTAGACATTAGATCAATCTGTGTCTTTAAGTGTACCATGTCTTGGTCTCTCTCCTCTTTTCTTTGATGTTGCTCAGCCGACATGACATCACTCTTGGCCCCACCAGATATTTTAGACTCTCTAGAGTGCCAACCTCTAGTGTTCTTTGTTATTGTGTCCAACTCTTGGGGCACTTGAGCATAGATGTGTGACATATAGGACCCACCATTAATTCCATCCACAACCAGTTTTAAAGGAGCATGCAATGCACGATAAACTATTTCCTTCAAATAGTTATCTCTAAGCCCATGTGTAGGGCATTGCTTGATCTTCTTATTAAAGCGCAACCACACCTCATGAATAGCTCCATCAGGCTTCTGCCTGCAGTTGGTTATTTCATCCATAGCATAAGCATTTTGGATGGGGGAAAGAACCTTTCTAGGAAAGCCTCTTTCAATTTCGCCGAATTTGCAATAAAATTAGGAGGTAAATTGTCAAGCTACATAATAGCTTCCCGAATCAATGATGGTGGGGAAAGACGCAGTCTGATGGTGTTCTAGATCAGTTTGGGAAGATTGTAGGACTTGCAGATGGCTGTGAAGTTTTTCAAGTGCAAGTTCAGGTCCTCACAAGGTATTACACAGAATAAACCTTTCATAGTTAGCAGTTATATCATTATGCTGGTGATATTAAATTTGTTGCCTGGGGCTAGTAGGGGTAGTATGATTGATCCTGTTTCCCCAGCCCCTTCAAGGTCTCCCTCATCATCATCCACATACAACTCGTGAGGTATCATAGGTTAAGGCCTGCGGGTGCATCTTGATAGTTTGCGTGTTGACCTGCTGCAGGGTGTTGCTCAGGCTTAGATAGGGGGGCACTATCCGGCCTATTCATTATAATGAAGGTTCTGGATATCTAGAGATCTAATAGAAATTGAGGTGCTTTTTTACTCCAAGTGTTTGGCATGCACTACCTGTAACTTGCAGTATACAAAAACAACAAAAACATGAAAACTAGAAATAAACTTAACTATAGTTACTATATTTAGACTTCACCGAAAACTGTATTCCCCGGCAATGACACCAATATTTGATAACGCCCAAACTATACTTCCTTTCTAAGCATAAATGGTCAGTTGTCAAATATAGAACCCAAATAGGTTGGGGTCTATCCCACAGGGAATAGGGTGTCGTATATACACCAAATAATAACAGCTAACAGTTAGAACTTGTTTCTAGGGATAAGTAGAAAGTAAAAGGGGGATTTTTTTATTTCAATATTTGTTGTGATTGTTAATGACTGATGATTTATTCAAGTGTATTGTTAACCTAGGTTCATGTTCACCAGGGTTCAACCAACCTTCAAATTGTAATCTTTACACAGTTGCATAATCCTTCCTAAACGTAGAGTTATACACTAATACAATGTTGTTTACTTAAGTTTTTTCTAACCTTTGATCCTAAGTAAATTTCATTTATACCGAGTTAGGGCTGTGAGCGAGTGCATTGTATTTATAATGATAACTCAAGACGATTACTCTTGCTACAACAACAACCATTAGATGAGGGTTAATGCCTCGAATTTCTTAGCATAATCTTGACTCCTAGTCTTATCCACAGGATTAATGCTAGTTAAACCTAGGCGTTTTCTAGTTTGCAACTATTAAAAGTCAGTTATTATATAGAAATTATGTTCATATGTTGGAAAAGATGCAACAACATATGTAGATTAGAAAACTAATGTAGTTTAACCCATGGATCCCACAACCTAGGGTTGGGGTTTAGCCCATAATTAATATCATACTATAATAGAGAAATCGTAAGGTAATGAGTAACATACCACAAAGTAAACGTTCAACTGTTTGTAGAATAATGATCAAAAGAATTCAACACTTGTGTTCTTGCAAAAGAAAATGTATCAAACCCTAGAATTACAACTCTCTCTGTGTTTCTCTCTCTTGAAATATATGTAAATAATTCTACTCTCTCTTTTTTGTAAGTACTTGTGTGTGTTTTATAGCTAAGCTAATTGTGCTATTTATAGAGTATGGGTGTAAGCACAACAAAAGAAAATTGGGTTGTGCCGTTGTTAGTTTAGGCAAAAGAGTAGACGAATCACCTAGTGACAAACAATTTGTATGGTCTTTTGTGTGTCACCACCTTTATCCAATGACTTTTCCATTAGAAGACACTCGGTAGGCGAACCGCCTCCCATCATATGATATTTCTGATGGGTCTCTTGATTCTTGGTCCTTAACTGGTGCACTTTCACTTAGGCGGTTCTTTCAGGTGAACCGTGTGACCTCAGACAATTCGTTTATTGTGTCACCTGTTTGAGTGTTGGTATCCAGTGTGATTTTTGTTGGGAGATTGGGTAAGATGTTTTGTCTATGGGAAGATGAACCATCTTCTTTTTAAGTGAAAATCACCCTTTTTCTGTACAATTGCTACATACTTCCACATATTGCCTTAAGCGTATAAATACTCAACAAAAATGTTAAAACATTATGTTATTACTCAAGAACATGCTCTATTTTGGGGTTTTTAAGTGCATAATGTGACGTAGAATACCTTTACATCACTTATAAAAAAATCATAGCTTATGGGAAAACTCACAACCCAATGGAAAGGTTACAATCATTTAAAGGAAAAGTCAATACCCAATGAAAAGGAAACAACCCTCTAAAGTGAAAAAATGTACCAATTCAAATTACATCCTTTATCTTAGTGTCTTTTCACCAAGACACCTATTCATTTCCCATTCATACCTTCTAACCCCAATAATTCCCCACATGAATGGGTAACGTGTAATGACTCTCCTAATTATTTTCATATTTCATTGATCACCCTATGCTTTAGAGCATAGTGGACATTTCCCTAAGTCATGTATGGCTTTCTGAGATCAATTGATCAAGTCCCTGTTAACTTCATGCCTTGAATTCTTGCCATTTGAGGCTTCTCTGGGCTCTGCTCATCTCATATGACCTCATGCTGCTTTTTTGTAACTTCCATTGAGTCTGGAATATCAATTACGTAAAATTTTGTATATGAGGTGTTGAATTTGAACTCTATTTTGATTACGGGATTTTCGGTAGCGTTGAATTAAATCGTTGTAATTTAATTAATAATTCTTTGTCTTTGTGTTGGGATACCAAATTATGTTGAAGTTTTATTATTTTAAGGGTAGGTTTTATTAGAAATAATTTTTTATTAATTTTTATGTATTTAAAGTATTATAAATATTTTATATTAATTTATATGATATCTGGTTATTTAAAAATCAGGGGAATAAAGATTCCCCCCTAAAAATAAGTGAACCGCCCCCACCTCCTTACTTTTAATATATGTATAGTATATAAGTATGCATTTCCTTACATTCAGTACAAAATGTTCTTTATAAAATATCCAAGAATTAGATACGCAGAGAACATTGTTCTCCAATTTTCCTGCGCTGGCAACTTTCAATTCTATGTTAGGGGTAGTGTTGATAGTTTTTCTCCGTGAAAACTCAGTATCTTGATTCCTCGTGCATTTCTAGATAGTAATCCCTCATTTCTACTATAGTTTCAATGTCATTCTATAGTAAACAAATATTTTGGGGCTTATATCTTTAATTCTACCTGTGAAATTGAGTCCTAATTTGTGTCACACTATCCCTACATCGTGTTTTTCATATTTATATAATTATTTTTTGATTTGTTAGGGTTTTGGACCCATTTTTTAGTCGAAACTTTGATCCTTCTATTTATATAGAAATATGAGTCTTGTTTTACTCGTCTTGACTCTCTAACCATGTTTTTGACAGTCTCACTCATATTCGAAATTTGTGCAGAGATTTTGACTCATTGAGCGCACTTTCAGAAAGGTTCTTCGGTAGCCAGGTAGGCTAGGTTTATTATGTTATTGACTTAATATTGATATAACATTTACATTGGTAAATTGACAGCTCAGGGTTGGGATACTAGTCTGGAGCGCTATTATTGTTACACTTTGACCTAAAGCTATTTGTGTTGGCCTTATCGCTTGGTACTCGACCTTAGGACTATGTGAGCCCCACTTGGGTATTTCATGCCGACTCTGGACTGTAGTATGGTAGCAGAGGAGTAACACCTTTAATTCTTATTATCTATATGCAAATTTTGGACCGTAGTGAGTTTGGAGAGGGGATTATACTAGTGATTAGGGCTTACTAGCCATCCCCCGGATTTACTGTTTGGTGGCCTAGAGGCCGATCCTAGGTAGGCTTCTTATTTTATCTTGATGTATATGTGTTTTCATTATTGTGATATTGTGATTATTACTTTCTTCTGATGTTGCGTGATATTTGAGAGAGCGAGGTTATGGGTTGACTAGGGGAAACTGGACTTGACCTGTTTCTCCTACTATGTATATTTACCGGCTCGAATTGGCATTTGTCATTCCTGCCTGATGATTATGCCATTACTTGGTATTTGTCAAAGAGTGTACACGAGATTAGTTCCCTACACAGACTCTCCGACCTAGGTTTCTACGTTGATGTCCGCGGTATTGTGTATCCTTGATAGTAGGGTATACCAGGGAAGGAAGGGTAAGTATACAGATTGAGATCTTCTGTGGATGTTCTTCACATCCTGGTGGGACCTGAGTTATATATATGGTTTTGCAATGCCATGGGTCACCGAGGGAGACAAAACATGGGTGTTGGGGTATCTTGTTTTTGGGCAGTACTTTCTGGTTATGCCGGCTGTTAGTGTACTTTTTAGATTTACATAGCATTATTTGTTCATAGTTTCACTTGGCTATGGCTTCAATGAGGATCTAGGTAAGTGGCATGTTGTTTGACTATCTGTGAGTTCATTATGCCAGTTTGTTGTTGTCCTTTCTTTTGTATTGATCTCTTTTTACCTTGTTTATGCTTATTGTAGTACCCATTGTTTTGGTACTCACATTGCACTTCTATATCCTTTTGGTATAGATCCGAGCATGAATCAGTAGAAGGGTCATGATCGATCCAGATCGAGTTGTGCTTTTCGAGAGATACGGTGAGCATCAGGCATTCTTACTGCTCCTAGTCTTCTTCTATGTTGGAGTTGTTTCATTTCGGGCTTGGGATAGCCTTTATGTGTATATATCTTTTGATCAGGCAGACTTGTATTCTATTCTGGTTATATATATTTATATCAGCTCATCGACCATGATACCAGGTTTTGGGAAGTGGGTTTCTGTCTGGTTTGTTGAGTTGCCTCTTCTTTCTCTTCTTTTATTCTCTTTTAGATTGCAGGTACTAGCCCACCACTACTCGATCTGGGTCAAGGATTAGGCTTGTCTACAAGAGAGTTTTAGATGCTATCACGAACTTTGATGTACACCTATATAATATAAGTCACACAACTAGTCTTTAACCGTCTATGATTCTCATGATTTTGTTCGTTTTATCAATAAACTCTTCTCGATTTTATGAGTGCATAGAGAATCGACCTTTACTTATGTTCTCCTTGAAAAGACTTCCATTTCACACTTACGTAGATAATTCCTAAACGTTTAATCCTATAGATAAACTATTTGGTCATAGTAATCAAACTTAGAAACCATTAAAAAGCTTAAACCCTTAAGACTTTATTCTTTATTACTAAACATTGTCTTCATCATGAGAATAGGTTGAGTTTCTTGACAATGTTGAAGAGTCATTCATAAATTTGTTTGATCTCTTTGAACCTAGCTCTTGGGATCTCGAGTCTGCTAGATACACTTACCGCCATGATGACTTATCCTACGCCTTGAACCCATTCCCCTTGATGATCTTTCAACTCCTTCACTAGCTAAGACTTTTGTAAGTGGATCTAACACATTATCCTTTGACTTTTCATAGTCAATTGTGATAATTACACTAGAGAGTAATTGCCTAATGGTATCATGTCTTTATCTTATATGACGAGACTTACTGTTATACAAAGTGCTCCCATCTCAACCTATTGCCACTTGGCTACCACAATGTATACATATTGGTGCTAATAGTTTGGGCCAGAAAGAAATAGTTTTCAACAAATTTCAGAGCCACTTTACTTGTTCACCATCTTTATCTAAAGCTATAAACTCAATTTCATTATAGAGCAAGCTATGCATGTTTTTTAATGATTTCCAAGACACAACTCCTCCATTAAGAGTAAATACATATCCACTTTTGAATTTAGCTTCAAACGAAAAAGTTATCCAATTGGCATCACTATATCCTTCAAGTACCACAAGATATCTTTCATAATGCAAAGCATAATTTTGAGTATGTTTTAGATACCCTAAGAATCTCTTCATTTTCATTCGGTGAGTTTGATTGAAATTACTTGTGTACCAACTTTGTTTAATAATAATACATGCTATATCTGGTCATGTACAATTCATGATATACATTATACTTTCCAAAACTCTTGCATCTGTGAGACAGTTTCACCTTTATTCTTTTGAAGTGTAAAGCTCACACCTAGTGGTGTCTTGACAATATTATAATTCAAATACTTAAACTTGTCAAGTATCATTTCAAAGTAATAAGACTGTGACAATGCAAAACCTTGAGGAGTTCTATGAATTCTTATCCTAAGATTACATTAGCAACTCCCAAGTCTTTCATATCAAGCCTACTGGCCAATACACATTTCATAGCATTTATATCAGAAATGTCTCTATTGATGATTAACATATCATCAAAATACAAATAAACAATGACTTGATAATTTGTTATGTTTTTAATGTAGACACATTTATAACACTCATTGATTTTGAAATCCATTTGCCGACATTGTTAGGTCACACTTTGCATGCCATTATTTGGGTGCTTGTTTCAGTCCCCATAGTGACTTAATAAGTTTGCACACTTTTCTTTCTTCACCTGAAACCACAAAAATCTTAGGTTGTTCTATGTAAACATCTTCCTCCAATTCTGCATTTAGGGCTTTATTCACATCCATTTGATGGATTTCAAGACCATAAATTACCTCTAGTGTTACTAACATCTAAATAGATGTTATTCTCGTTATTGGTGAAGATGTGTCAAAATAGTCAAGACCTTTATTTGTCTATTACCATTGACAACACGTATTGCTTTATGTTTTTCAATAGTTCCATCATCTTTCATTTTCCTTTTAGAGATCCATTTCGAACCTAAATGTTCATTTTAGGTGGAAGATCAACCAATTATCACGTACAATTGTTCAAGATTGATTCTATTTCACTATTGACTGCCTCTTCCCAAATGTTGCGTTTGTAGAAGATATTTCTTCTTTAAACATTTGAGGCTCATTTTAAGAAGGAATGTTACAAAATTAGATCCAAAGTAATTAACGATATTTTGACATTTATTATGTCTTGGATTCTCTTCATTAAATGTATTCTCATTTGGTTCTTCCCAGCATCATTTAGTTTCTTTACTAGATTACCTACATTTAGTTTTATAAGGATTAATACATTCAAAAAATTCATAATTGTCTAATTCAATTACCGTAGTGATGTGAAAAGTCTAGATGTTTGAATTTGTGAATCAAAAACTGACATGCTTTATTATTTGTAGCATATTTGATGAAAATACAATCTGCAGTCTTTGGTCCTATTTCTCCCTTTTAGGTAGAGGAACTTGGAACTTGAATATACACCCTCATACTTTCAAATATTTAAAGTTAGGCATCCTTCCTTTCAATTTTTCATATGGAATAGATTGTTCTTTTCTGTGGGATATTCGATTGAGTATTCAGTTAGCCATAAAAATAGCTTCCCCCCACAAGCTTTGTGGTAAACTTATTAACAAGGCATTCATTATTTCCTTCAATGTTTGATTTTTTATTTCCACAATTTCATTTGATTGAGGTGAGTAAGGGGTAGTAGTTTGGTGGATGATTCCATTTTCAAACATATTTATGAAAAAAGAGATTCATACTCTCTACCCCTATTACTTTTATTGCTTTTATCTTTTTTCTTAAATGATTTTCAACTTTAGTTTTGTTTTAAGTACAAGAGTCAATCATTTCATCCTTACTATCTAGCAAATAAACATAACAATACCGAGTGCCATCGTTTATAAGAGTTATGAAATACTTTTTCCCACCACGAAGTCTAGACTTCATATCACAAATATCTGTATGAACTATGTCTAAAGGATTTGAATTCCTTTCGACATATTTGTAAGGATACTTAGAAAACTTAAATTCAACATATACTTGACATTTTGATATATTGCGCTCAAACTTAGGCAATACTTTTAAACTTATCAAATTTTGCAAGATTTTGAAGTCAACATGTCCTAATTAAATTTTTCATAAGCCTTTGACTCAAGCCAGTAAGGATAAATAAAATTTTTATTCATATTGATGGTAATTACATTGAGTTTGAGAAAGCCCTCAAATAGGTTCGTACATGTCAGTTTTACTAACTACAATTTTATCAAATACCAAAACACACTTAAAACCATTCTTAGTTAGAAATCGTATAGAGGCCAAGTTCTTCCGCACTTCAGGAATATGAAAGATGTTATTGAGAGTCACCATCTTTCCAGATGCCATCTTCTAGAAGATTTTGCCTATTCCTTCAACCTTTGCCGTAGCGGAGTTATCCATGAAAATGAACTCTTAGAGTCCAGCAAGAGCAAAAGATGAAAAAAGATCTTTTTTTTGCAAATATGACAAGACGCTCGAAGGTCTATCCACCATTTCCTTGGGTTGCCAACTAGATTACATTCAAAAGCATGATACAAAATTCCTGAGTTTTTCATTAGTTTTTTCCATATTTTCTTTATTATTTTCTTATATTTCTTCGAATCCTGACAATCTGGAGCATTATGACCAAATTTTCCATAGTTGTAGCAATTTCCTTTGAACTTCTTCTTGCTGAGGTTCTTTGATACAGAAGACTTCTTCCTCTTTCTTGACTTTATG
Source organism: Withania somnifera (assembly GCA_039654485.1). Lineage (NCBI taxonomy): Eukaryota > Viridiplantae > Streptophyta > Magnoliopsida > Solanales > Solanaceae > Withania > Withania somnifera. The sequence goes on along the minus strand of JBDJHY010000008.1, from coordinate 3,058,739 downwards.
GATGCTTCTTCAACAATATTTGCTCCTGATATTACTGAATTTCCCTTAGACTTCTTTTATGCATTCTTGTTGTTTTCTTCAATTCTTAGACGAATAATCAAGTCTTCAAGAGTCATCTATTTATGTTTGTGCTTCAAGTAGTTTTTAAAGTCATTCCACAAAAGGAGGAAACTTTACCATAAAGGAGGCTACTTAAAATGTGTCATTTATGATCATACCTTTTGCATAGAGGTCATGAATGATGATTTGTATTTCTTGGATTTGGGATATGACTGACTGGCTATCAACTAGTTTGAAGTTTAAAATTCTTTCAGCCACAAACCTTTTTAGTCCAGCATATTTTGTTTTGTATTTCTTTTCACGAGCATTCCACAACTCTTTTGAAGCTTTATAGACACTATACAAGCCATCTTTTAATCCATTTAAAATGTAGTTGTCACATAAAAATCAAAGTAGTTTCATGTTTCAATCACCACAAACTTTACATTCTCCAGAGTACCTTCT
>JBDJHY010000008.1:3044230-3057749 GCA_039654485.1 Withania somnifera | reverse complement strand
ACTATTTGTTTTTGTGACCCTTTTTCTTGTACTCTGTCATTTACTGCTTTGATTATTATTATGCGCTCAGTGGGGCCTCGAAGCTTACTGACTATGGGTTGCTTCGGTAATTTGTACTCATACTATACTTGCACTTGTGCAGATCTGAATACAGGTTCCCGTTCGTGATACACAGATCACTGTTCATTCGGATTCTATTCACATCGGAGGTTTCGAGTGAGATTGGCGTCCATCTTGATCCTGCCTCTCTTCAGACTTATGTTTTATTGATCTCCATTTTATTTTAGAGACATGTTTATACTATATTTATTTTAGTTTTCATCATTCTGTACTTAGCGGTTCGTTTGACCGTGATACCGAATTTTTGGTGGTTATTTCATTCTTAATTATTTCCGCAAACTTATTATTTTCTCATGACTTTTGGTATTCTTCCACATTTAATGTAGTAGCCCTCTGCTTCGGCTACGGACTAAGGTGTTTGGTTCTCCTACTGGAGGTATAGTGGGTGCCATCATGATCCGCAAAATCGGGTCGTGACAATTACGATATCTTCCCTAGATATCTTTCTTCCTAGAACTTAACTAGGCACAAAAACAAAAGTTGGTGTAGAAAGTAAAATTTAAGGCTAAAACTTAACATGCATGAGTTACTTGACTGAACTAAAAATAAATATGGGTGAACATGATTTTTGTAGTACAAATACACATAAAATAAACATGCTGGAGCTGAAATGAAGATGAAAAAATTGATGGGAATTCCTAGAAGGAAGGAACTTGGTTACCTTGAGATCTCTAAGAGGGAATAAATGAGGGTATTTGAGCATCATAACAGCTTATACATCCCACATAGCACCCTCTACAAATTTATTTCTCCTTAAGACTTTATTTGAAGCAATTTACTTATTCCTTAGCTTGCAAAATTACCTATCTAAAATGTTAACCAGAACCTCTTCAAATAACAAGTTATCGTTGATACTAGTTTCCTCACTAGAAACTATGATTGAAGAGTGTCCTATGCATTTATTCAATAAGTTAACATGAAATATTGGATAGGAGAATGATAATATTGATTGAAGCTCAATATTATAGGCCACCTTGCTTATTCTCTATAAAATCTAATAAGGGCCTATATACCAAGGACTTAGCTTTCCCTTTTCCCCAAATCTCATAACTCCCTTTATGGGACAAACCTTCGGGTACACCCAATCATCACCTCGAACTAAAGATGTACTATTCTAACATCAACATAGTATTTTTGGTGACTCCAGGATGTATTCAAGTGCTCTCAGATCAACGAAACTTTCTGTATGACATCATGAACTTAGTTTGGCCCTATCACAACAGCCTCGCCTACCTTAAACCAACCTATAGGATATCTACTTTCCTCACAAACAAAGCCTTATATTGTGCAATATAGATACTAGCATGGTAATAGTTCTTTTAAGCAAACTCAATTAAGGACAAATGATTATCCCAATTACCTTTGAAGTCAATAGCACATGCTCTCAATATGTCCTCCTAAATTTGAATTGTCTGCTCTACCTGACTGTCTGTCTTTGGATGAAGGGCTATACTAAGATGGATCTGAGTGCCCATGCTTTTATGGAAAGACCTCTAGAATTGAGAAGTGAACTGGGTACCTCTGTCTAATAAGATGGATAAAGGAACACCATGGTATCTGACAACATCCTCAATATAGAGTATGACATAATTCTCAGCTTTATAGTTATCCTTGACTGGTACAAAGTGAGAAGACGTAGTCATTATATCCTTTATTATCCAAATAGAATCATGCTAAGTTTTGATTTAGGGAAAGCCTTCAATGAAATCCACATTGACTACTTCCCACTTTCAAGATGGAATGGTAAGTTCTGAGTCACTAGTGCTCTTTTTTAACCTGTTGACAATTAAGATACTTAGCCATATACTTAGCTATATACCTTTTCATGCGGTTCCACCAATATACCTCTCTCAAGGCTCAGTACATCTTGGTGTCACCAAGCTAAAGACTGTACCAGGTACAATGAGCCTTAACTAAGATCTTTTCTTTTAACCCCACAATATTTTAAAAACATAATCTACCCTAATATATGAGTACACCATCTCCCCTTTGGTTGAAAACCTGCACTTTCTGCCTGTCAATTTTGCCTTTTAGATGGTGCTGCACCAAATCTCTGTCCTAGGTCTCGTTCACCTAAACAACTAGTGAAGGCTCTGAAGCATTCTACATAATCAAACCACTATCATATGACTCAACCAACCTAACACCAAACTAAGAGAAGCTTGTACATATCTCTAACTAACTCCATTTTGCTATCCTTAACATGAGTACACTATCCATGGATAATATGTTGAGAGCTTTTTCTACCACATTAGCCTTACCCAGATTGGTAACGAAAAAGTCATCTCATAATTCTATAAAAGCTCAATCCATTTTCTCTGTTCAAGATTAAACTCTTTATGACTGAAGACATACTATAAACTCTAATGATCTGAGAAAACATCATCATGTACCTCGTAAAGATAGTGCCTCAAAATCTTCATGGAAAATACCACTACTTCTAACTCAAGGTCATTAGTCGAATAATTTTTCTCATGAACCTTGAGTTGTATGGAGGAATATATAAAAACCTTTACATTCTACATCAGCACATATCCGAGCCTAGCTCAAAAATCATCAAAATACACCATGTATCTATCAGTAGTTTTAGCAGGGTCAATATTAGAGCTGAGGTCAAACGATCCTTAAAATTTTGAAAGTTGTTTTGATAACTGTCTGGCTACTAAAACTTCACTTTCTTCTGAGTTAACTTGGTCAAAAGAGAAGCAATATAGAAAAAACCTTCAACAAACCTCCTATAGTAACCGACAACCCAAGAAATTCTGAATTTCAAAAAGGAGAGGTAGGTCTAGGCTAGTTTTTCACTACCTCCATCTTTTAAGAATCTACATGAATGCCCTCTTTGGAGACAACATGCCTAAGAAAAGAAACAGACTTCATCTAAAATTCACATTTTGAGAACCTTTCATACAAATGTTGATCCTGAAATGTTTGTAACATAACTCGCAAATGATTTTTATGTACCTCCTTACTACGAATATTAGAATGTCATCGATAAATACAATCAAGATATGGCTTGAATACCTTATTTATATGGACCATAAAGTATACGAGAGCATTAGTTTGTCCAAAAGACATAACAACAAATTTAAAGTGACCATACAAAGTTCTGAAGGTTGTCTTTGGAATGTCACACTATTAAACTTTGAGCTCATGATAACCATATCTGAGACCAATCTTGGAGAAATGACTAGCTCCCTCAAGATGGTCAACAAGTCACTAATCCTTAAATATTAGTTACTTCTTCTTAATTTTGACCTTGTTCAACTATCTGTAGTCAATGTACTTACAAATCAAACCATCATTCTTTCTGAAAAAGAGAATCGGCGCATCGTACAGAGTACACTATGCCGGATAAAACCTCTATCAAAAAGTTCCTTCAACTGTTATTTTAACTTTTAAATTTGTTGGGTCTATTCGATAAGGAGGGATAGATATAGGATAAGTATTAGGAAGTAGGTATATGAAAAAGTCAATCTCCCTATCGGAAAGGACTCTAGGTAGATCCTCAAGAAAAGACTATTAGAGAATCTTTGACTATATGTAGAGATTGAAAACTAGGGGTTTTGGGCTCAGAACCATTAACCCTGACTAAATGGAATATAAAACCCTTAGATATCACCTTTATACCCGTAATGGATGAAATAAAAAAACAATTAGGCATAGGATGCTTACCTAACCACTCTAGAGTTGGTTTATTGGGAAACTAGAATTTGACCATTTTGGTCTTATAATAAATTGTGATGTAACTAATACACGACGAGGATCATATCAAAGTCTAGTATGCCAAGCTCTACTAAGTCATTTGGGATGATTTAATAGAGGACTGTCACTGGACTCTTGCGATAGACTCTCCTTACAAAAATAAAGTCATTAACTGGAGAAGAGACTGAGAATGGTTCTAAGAGTTGTTCAGGAATGACTCAAAATTTAAATTAAACATATGGATTGGAAAAGTAAAGGGTTTCACTAGGATCTAGTAAGCATAAACATCATAAGAAAAGACTTGCAACATAGCAATCACAACATCGGGGGACCTTCTTGGTCCTGTTGGTTACCAAGTGCATAGACTCTGTTATGATGTTGGGTGCCTATAGTGATAGAAGTAGCTACTTGATGATCTTTAAAGTTTATTGGAGGAGTTGTTGGTGCTGCTGCAGCTACTAGTGTTGATTGAGTAGTGGGGCCCTACTACCCCCATTTCTCATTTAGAATTAGGGAAATCTCTTATAATGTGGCCTACTTGGACACATCAAAAAAAACATCTCTTCCCTTCATACATTCTTTTAGATAAAACCTACCATATTTTTAATTAAGAAGATTATAATAGTTCCTTGCAATACTTTTTTGACACTGGGAGATAGATGAACTTTAACTCTGATATGTCTGAGGGTTAGGGGATGATGCACTGGTTAAAGAATGAATAGGTCTTGAAACCATTTATGGAAAAATCCCATCCCTTATTTTTGATGTCCGGACTCACTAGCGGCTATCTTGGATTTCTTATTCTGATACTCCTCCGACTCCTTGAAATTGTATTCCTCCACCTGGTGAGCATAAACTACTAGTCTAGAAATATCTATACCTAGATTATCAGGGAGACCTTGCACTCCCTATTCATCAGCTTAGTTATCCCCAACACAAACTTACATATCTGAGCTCTTGTATCTATAGAGATTTATGGAGCATGCCTGGAAAGTTATGTGAAGTTCAAAGAATATTCCATATTCCTTCATTGGCATAGATCTATTCTCCAAATTATGAACTCATTATCCTTTCTCTGTCTCAACTCTAAGGGAAAGAAGTGAGAGAAGAAGTCATCCTCAAACTCATCCTATTCTACAGAAGGAGGATTTTCACCTTTACACTCCTCCCACTATGGAAAATAAAAGAAAGCAACATCCTGGAGATGTTAAGAAGCCAACTCAACTCTTTCAATGGAGTCCACATTCATCACACATAAGATCTTTAGCAACTCATTTGTGAAACCCTGGGTATCTTTATCAACCTTAGACCCGGTGAACTCTAGAGGGTTCATTCTCAGCAAATCACAAATCCTTGAAGTATTAGAAGAACTTTGGGAAATGGGGAGACTAATCAAATGATTATATTGAGATGACTGAGATGTGACCAGGTAGGTTAACATATTGATGTTCCTTCTAATCTAAGTGTTGTTGCCTCAGTACTAGGAGGATTTACTACAGGACCAATAGTACCTCTTTTCATGATGGCTAGAGAAAGATGAGGTGGGTAGAACCTGAGAAGCCTCTGGCTGAGGATTAGTAAGAGCCTACTCATAGGTCTATCTGATATAAGTTGAACCTACGAGAGTAGTGTCAGTGCTGATATTGGTAGAAGTCCTCTGGGAGGTTATCTTCTTAGGATGCATTATTTAAAATAAATGGGCAAAGAACGAATTAGATAGGACTTACGGAGTTAAACTTTATCACACAACTTGAATAAGAAAGAAGAGAAACTTTTTCTAAACGCCCTGTAGCCTCTCCATTCTAAGTGTGGAGAGATTCACACCCATAAAGAAGACCCTACTAAGTACGATTTTAAGACATTATAGGACTATTGAACCTAGGGCTACGATACCAAGTTTTTCATACCTTAAGGCTACCCCCTTAACGGGATACGGTGCTTAGGAATCACAAATGACCTTAAGATATATTTATGGATACACCATGAATCATCAAAATAAAGATACAATTTAACTGTGCGGAAGCATAATAAAAAGTATTATAGAATGAATAATAAAACAAACTATCAGGGACCCAATAAAAACTGATCTTAGTAGAATTATTGTGTTCGAAAACCTTTAACATACTATTTGAAGAGTTACTAGGACAAGACTTAGATAACTCAGAATCAATACTGAAACAAAGATAGAGCTAAGTAAAATAAGTTAGATTAAATCAGTTTTTGTCTTCAGATGATAAGAACTCACCAAATCACTAGCAAGTTGGAGCCACCAAATTTTAGGCTGTTAAGACTGGTCTTGAACACCTGATGATATATGGTAAGACCATATACTGCAGATGCAGTTAGTGCTTCAAATATACTAGTACATAAGATAGGTATATATAACATGATATATATAAATGTATAGGGACATCAACTGTAAAACATAAGTCATAAAGCTGAAGCAAGTAAATCATATAAACTTTTCAAATATGTAGTCGTGATGGAAACTATGTTGGAGCTATAAAGATCATGATGTAACCAAATAAAAGTAGAACGGTTTAATTTAAGAAAAGTTGTGAGTTTTTATTAATCAACATATATCATTTGAGCAAATGACATCCAATGTACTAGGCATACACTGGAAGAGCCCCTCTATACTTTTGCAGGGTTTAGAGGTAATATAATAACATAAAGTGATCAATCATAAATGCCACTTGAGAAAATCACTTGGTCTAAGACATCTGGGTATCTTGTATAAACTATGCAAGGAACATAGTTAAGGAATAATTCTCTCGGTGCCAAATATGCCTAAAATTATATGCATGTACACTTAGGCTCATATTTACTTGTAAATTTATAACTGTCTTGTTCATGAATAACTCATAATAATCATGCAGGTTTATGATATTTAAGGTGATTCTTGTTCATAGGATTTATAATATCCGATACTGTGGATCACTATATAAAAATTAGTGTTTAGTGACAGATAATTTTTTGTTTCTAAATAACAACGGATTAGCTACAAATTTATAATCACATCATTAAAAAGCCAAAAATAAATTAAAGTCAATTATATCAATGGATTAGTAATGAAATATCATATCAGTTGCTAAAAAATGAAGCTAAATTTGTCCACCATAACAAATTTCCACACAATAATCGATATAGTAATAAAATGCATGTCACAAAAATTTATTATATTAAAATTTTCTTTTGTATATTTTTGATAGCCATGGAATAGAATACCACCTCTATTGAAAAATATTTTAATAACATCTCTCATTATCCAACTCCACCATTTCACATATTCTACATAGTAAGATGTCGGGTTTTTCAAGGGAATCATCTCCCTCAACCACTACCTCCCCCTCTCTATCTACAAACCATCCTTTCTCTTCTCATATCTCATCTGTCATTCTTCTTCCATGTATCCATCGGCTATCTATCACAGAAACACAAATTGATTTATCTTCCTCTGCCGCAACTATTGTCTTCTCTTCATCAACATCGGCGACTCTATCTGAAGCCCTATCACAGAAAATTGGAAGATCTATTCAGTATCCGAGTGTACCTTCTAAGGCCAGGGTTTATACAAATATCAATTCCACGTATCCTACTTAAAGAGTATTGGGATTATAAATTCCTTACTGTTTAATGGGGCAAGTTTCTTATTTTGTTTAGTATAGGTAATTTCCAGGTTGTTTAAACCGAGTTAAATGTTTTATGAGTTTTTTGATTGGTTGTAAACATAGAGATCAGGATGATTACAAGGTGGTAAGGAAATTCAGGAGATTATTTGAGAAGTTTAGTTCCATAAGAAGTACTGGTAAAAACTTTCCCCAAGACGTTGGATGCATTACAAATCCTTATATATAGACTTCTAACACTTAACTATTGATAGTTAATTCATATTTTCATTTTATTAAATTACTTAAGCATAGTAAGTTGAATTATTTTGGTGTAAACGCCTTCTGTGGGTAAACAAGTAAGCATTTACCAATCAAAGTGCCTCGGTTTAGCAAGTATATAATCGAATAAAATGGGTTGGATGTAGTTTTTCTCATTGTGGTGTAGCCAATTTTGGAAAGGGTATAAGGAAAGTAGGAAATAAAATATTTTTTATTTTGTGGACATGAAAATGTTCTGCTTAGTTAACTGGTAATTTTAGGCATTTCTTATTAAATAAAAAAGCTACTTCATATTGTTAGGTGATTTTCATTAAACGAGAAAATCATTTTGGGGAAGAAAATCTTTGGAGTTTTATACTAAGTGAGCAGATAAATGATTTAGTCCATATTTGGCATTGATATGGTCGTCGTATCTAGTAGACTACCTTTAGTATTCACATGTCTAGAGGATAAGTCCTTTAGTTTAACAAGTGATAGTACTCCTGATATATTAAAAAAGATCTTATGATATTCTTTTACATTTTGAGTAAGGAATACATATATATAGCTGTAATTTTAGCTTTTGGTGCTTAGAATATTGGAATTCAGGATGAGTTTAAACGATCCAATTTCATCGCTGATGAAAGGTATCCTCTTTATCATGATGGAAAAAGATAGGAAGATGTTAATTTAAACCGTTATACTTTTTAAAATGTACAATACAGCTGGAAACATACAACATAAGCCACAAGTCCCCGTAGATTTATGTTCAAACATGTTTTGTATTAGACTCCTCTAATCCTCTAAAAAGAGAGGCATTAATTTTATTTATTACATGTTCTAAATAAAGTATTGGAAGAAATTATGTCCTTAAAAATTTGTTTCTTTTCACTTAATGCATTTTTCGGTTGAATGAAGGATTGTACAACAACTATTGTTGTAGTAAGGTATAGGCAGAGAACATATACGTGTAGCAATTAGTTTCAATCAAGGCACTAGATAATGTATCAGTCTAATTTGTAGATTGACGAAATCTTGAACTTCTTGGGATATGATTAGTGACTATGACTTTTGTCATTTAATTTCAAATTCTTTCCTATCCTATAGTATTTATTAATTCATCGCGTAAGCTTTTAAATTTTTATATTTATTACAATTTGAACGTAGAAACTGAAGACACAAGTTATAAAAAGGATTTTAATCTTGTGAGGAATAAAGATTTGTCCCTTTTTATTTCAGAAGGATTTCTCTCTCTTACCAATTAGTAGTAGAGTCTTCTGAAATTTTTTTCCTTTTCTCTTCTTTATCTCCTGGTAAGCCCTGATAGTAAATAGTTTTCTATAACTTCACCATATCAAATATTCATATATTTTGAGTTCCTCTACTAGTTACTAACATTTCTATTCTCCAACAATGAATTCAAAAGTAAGTAATATATGCAACAGCTATACATGGAGTCTATTCCTGAAAAGATAGACATTCCAATTGTCGAAGATGCTAACATTAGAGAAGTATTCGTCCATGGAGCTACAGTAGTTAAGATTCAGGATCTTGACCATTTCTTGCAACTACTACAATTCTTATGGCATAAATGAAAAGTTTCCTAAGTTATTCTCTTATTGCAAAAAGGTTGAAAAACTGAAGATACAACATTTTGGAAGCTCTCATGTTCCTACTCATGCATTTAGGATCTTTAAGACTAAATAATCCTTCATAATGGAAGGTTCCAGGGAAAGAATATGAAGGATGATTTCAGTACATTTTCACTAGGGTGATGCTAATGAATTTCAATAAGGTCATTAGATTTATAATAAACAATAGATCTATAGCTTCTTATTAGATATCGAAGTTCTAGTGCAATCCACGATCTATTTTCACCTTAGATTCATGACTTACTCCTATAATATGATTAAAATGGAAAATTTACTTTTTCCAATGGTGTTTATTTCTCTCACGTGATGTATTATAGTGTCCCCATATTATCTCTTTATATGTTACTGAGTAATACTCATCTGATCTCAAAAGTTGATAAAGTAGCTTTTAGGGTTGAATTATGTTCAATAACCACTTCCTTTACATGGTATAAAAGTTAGATCGATTCATATTTCTGGTTTACATAATGTTAGACTTGCATATGTTTTTTCATGTTTTATAGGTTAACATACATAAATCTATTAAAATGATAAAGAAACTGGCTCATATTTTCAAAATACAGACATCAAGACTGATAGATTTGGCAATTAGATACCTATTATTCGTGAAAGCAAGCTGCTAATAGCTGGTCTTGTAGGATCAGAGAGAATAGATAAATCTAGTTCATTACTATTACATTCACACTTACCTGTTCTTTTCGGTTTCTTATTTGACATCTTCACACATAGGTTGTTTCTGAGAGGGAGAGATATTGTGTTTCTTAATGAACTCACCTTCATATTTTTTGATTTATTTGTGCTCTCGCTAGGTATTAGAAGACTTCCCAATCAAATGGATTCTAAAGGATTCAAACTTCGAAAGTTTAATCTAACTATAAGAAAATGATTAAGTTTATGATTAACTAAGTTCTTACATAAAGTTGACTCCTTATTTACTTAGTATTTAGAGTTAAGAAATCTGAGTTTATTGTAAAATTACTACATGCGACTTATGTTGTAGGTGGCCATTGCATAAATGCTTAACATCTTATTCTATTTTTAGAATAGGAGAAGAAGTTTTGATGGAGTTTAGGAGAAAATACGTAGTTGTGGAAGTTCCTGCAATGCACAGATCTTTAAAATACATTATGTGATGTAAAAAGAATATAAATTATACTTTGATCAATCAGTAACATATGATGAGTATACGAAACACATTGTTAATGTTGGGCCCATGATGAAATATTAATTTATATATGATAGTTATTTGGAATACAATGTATTTTATTGTTTTACATCTATTGTTACTCTTTGGTAGCCATTGAGAAGGGTATAGTTTTAAAAATATTAGTGAACGGCATATTTCATGGAAAAAATAAACATGTAGAAATAAATTTGGCGATGAATTAGCAACAAAAATTTGTCGCTAAAACTAGGAAAATTAAGCACCAAAAAGCACTAGCGACAGATATTTTTGTCGCTAATATGTACTAGTGATAAATTATTAATTGAATTATAGCGACAACACAGTTAAACCAGCGATGGTTATTTCTGCTGCTAAAAATATCTACAAATAATTTTTATCACTATTTCATTGCAAAGCCGACAACAAATTTATTTTATCGCTAATGGATGCACAACTCATAACTTGGATTCACGAGTCGTAACACCACTCGTGGTCTTGTACTTAGAATATTTCTGATAGACTTCAAAGAGACAAGGCTCTGGATCAACTCCACAAGTTTACAGACAAGTCAGGTCGTGACTCTTGGTAGTCTTTCACAAGTCATGTGTTAGACTCATAGGGTCCTGGGAGAAGAAATTTTCTTGTTTCTGATTTTTAAGCTAACAGTTTAACTTTCTAGGCTTGAAAAGTATGCATTACCATATTGGGGTAATATCTTATCTAATTGGTGTCTTGAGCCTTGGTGGTCCCATTTCACCAAACTGCTAGCACCACGTGTACTTGCTTCTAAATTAACCCATTCAAATAGTTCCTCCTTCTTTCAGGTGCAGTATTGTGCTACGTCCAAGGGATGAAAGGAGATCAAGACTAAAATCTTTTCTTCCCGTAATGCTCCCTAGTTATGTGTTGTTCCATTTGGGATGCTCTACCCTAGGGACATTCAGTCTATTGTATCATTTTGTCTTGCTTATAATGCCATCACCTCACTCTTTTTCCTTTATTTTTCTTTGAACCCATAATTCCTCTACACAATCCTTCCATAGCCTAACCCTCCAAAACCTATTTTCCTCATGTAAAAATATCTTCTTCTTCAACAATATCGTTGTTTCCACCTTAGATCTGATGCTCTTTAAAAAAAAATAGGAAAAAAGGCATTTTTTCTAAGCCTCCTATTTATAAGATAATTCCAGATTCATCTAATATTGCCAATGAAATCATCGCATAGGCAAGTGATGATGCTAGAGCAAAGAGAAAACATGTCTATGAGTTAGGCTCCCTTATGAATAAGAGCAACCCGTCTTTAGTCCACAAGGGTTATAGTTGGATCCATAAAGGTTTCATGTGGAGTCTCCTGAATTTGTTAAAGTATAATGTATATGAAATTGGGTTTCTCCGTTGGCTACATACCTTTTTAGTACTATCCTCAAGAATCCAATAGACGAGGTGGTCTTTATACTTTGCAACACCTTATTAGGGGTGTGTGGTAGGAAGTCTCCCCTTCATGCATTGGCTATTATATAGTGTGAAATTCACTCTAACGCACCTTCTCTTGTTCCCCACACATAATACAAAAAGGTTAAATTACATCACCAGATATGGAAGTCAATCATAACTATCTTGAATGTCACCCAATATTAAGGTTGGACCGATCATTTTATTGTCATATCTCTTGAAAAAATCCCTGAAGCCCTTTCTTTTTATCCATTTTTTGTGCTTTATTATCTAGCCACCCAGCGGAATATTACCTCATGTGTCGTGCTATTGTATTAGGTGAGAAGGATCTAATCATTGGTTCCACATATTCTGAGCTTTACAACTATGGTTAAATGTTCATGGATGTGCTTGTACTATCAGTTCAGATGGAAAGAAAAGAACCATGACATCTATATATATTTCTTGAGTAGACTTTACTTCTTATGATGCTTACAACCTTTATTGTATAGGGATAAATATTAGTAATATGTTATTTTTCCCTCAATAGTTGTCTAAGCCTTATCAATGAAAACTTCTATAGCAAGTCTCACACTTCAGCTTATGTAATACTAGATCTTCTGCTTGAAGAATCCATGTCTTTCGCAAAAAAACGGAGAGGGGAGGGGATCATGTTGACCTTCTAGGAAGGTGAATAAAAGATCTTTAGAGCTAGACATCCCACTAAAGGACATTGAGGGACTAGAAAATAAACCATTAAATTGGAGGAAAAAAGTTTTTCGTTCTCCTGTTTTTAAATCTGCGATACATTTTTACTATATGGGGAATAAAAGGTAGGAAAACTCCTGAACTTGGTATACCATTATTTCTTTCATCCATACTTTTGGGATATTCAGCGGGCAAAGTGAGCAAATCATATTGAGCCTTCTCTAGAGGCCTTTGCAGGTTATTGTGAATAAAAGGCCCATGACCTCCCATCATGTAATATCCCAAGTTCTTATGCTTCAATGCCTCCATCTAACTTAGTGGAATATTCTTGATGCTTCTTGAGTGTTGTTCCAATCCCAAGCCAAGGTTCCATTTGCTATCGTACTATTGCGCAGTCTATTCTTGATGAAGTCAAGCTCACATAGAGGCTTGTAGAGGTAGCCAACTACCTAAAATCTATAACATCAACAAAATATCACCAATGGATGGAAGAAGTTTTCACTAAGTTTCTAATAAATGAGGGTTCTCATTTTGGTGCAAAAGTTCATGTTCAGTCTCTTTACTCCCTCCTAAATCCCCTAATAGATTTTACAAGCATCTTAATCCAGACCTTTAAAGCATTCATATTGGTGGGAGAGGGCATCCAATGATTGTTGACAAAGAAAGAGGATCTTTTGTCGAAGCTTAGAAAACTCGAGAGACCTTTACAAGCCATGAAAGACTAGTCTGATTCATACAAGGTCATGGAAATTCGAGCCTATGATATTGAGGAGCTAAAGGTTGATCTAAGCATGGTGCTAAACGAGAGGGATGTCTTTAAAGAGATGTTCTCTATTGAGATGATGAGGTGGAAACTTTTATATGTGAGA
>JBDJHY010000008.1:2972654-2985175 GCA_039654485.1 Withania somnifera | reverse complement strand
GTGTTAATAAAATTAATAAACTAGCTTTTTTCTTCTTATTTTTATTTTGATTCAAGTCAACTTCTTGTATTCATATATTTTTTTAGTCGAGGTCGAGTCTCAGGATCGTAGAGAGTCGGGATCAAATTCCGGATCGAGAGTCGGGGTCGTCAATCGAATTTCAAGTCTGGATCAGGTTCTAGGTTGAGGGTCATGGTGAAGTAATGGATCAAGAATCAGAGTCAAAGATTAGATCCCAAGTCGGGAGTTGGGATTGGATCTCAAGTTGAGAGTCAGGATTCAATTTTGGGTCAAGAATCAGATCGTAGTTGGGTCGGGAATTAAATTAGATGTGGGGCCGAGATTTGGATCGAATTTTGAATTGAGAGTGAGGGTCATGTCTCCAGTATGGAGTCATGGTCGAGTCTCGAATTAGGAACCAGGATCAGGAGTAGTATATCAAGTCAAAAAATTAGGGTCGAAACTCGAGTTAGGTCTCAAATCAGGAATCAGTGTTGGGTCTAGGATTGAGAGTCAGCAGATGAGTCCCAAAATAAAATTGACGAAAGGATTGGGTCACAAGTCGGGAATCAAATCTCAAGTAGAAAATTAAGATTAGCTGTTAAGTCGGGGTTGTGAATCAAATTCTAAATACTAAATCGGGGTTAGGTCTACTATCAACAATTAGGGTCGGGGTCTGAATCCCGAGTCAAAAGTTCGGGGTCAGATCTCAGGTCTAGAATTAGATCCCAAGTCGAGAGTCAAAGTTATGTATTAAATCAAGTTAGGTTTCAACTCATGGCCAGGTCTCAATTTCGAAGTTAAAAATTGTATTCTAAATCAGGAGCAGGGAAGCGGGTTGGTGTCGGTAGTTGAATTATGAGTTAATGTTAAAGTGGGGTTCGAAAGTTAGGTCTTGGGGCGAGGTTAGATCTTGGGTCCTAAGTCTCGTGAGAGGTCCAGAGTGATAGTTGGATGTCAGGATTAGGACTTGAATCTCATGTCGGGATTGAAAGTCGTATCCTGTGTTGAGTCGGTAGTCGATATCAATTTTGATGTTATTAATATTTTTTAAAATTATATACCTAAATTTTCTTGGGATAATATTTTTTTTTTACTTACCAAACATTAAAAATGAGTAAGAAAATCACTTATTTATAAAATAAAAAATTTTGAGTGTATAGGTTTAAATTTTACCTGATTTAACTAAATACTCTACTAGATGGTCCAATATCTATTTTAAAACTCAAAGATGCATTAGGATTCCTTAAAAACTACACTTTCACTGGTGAATGTTAATGATCTTATAAAATGAAACTAAACATGAATAATCAAGATTATAGTTTCATGACTATATACCTCTATGTCTAAGACTTTATCAAGCTTCACAAGGTTCAACATTTTATGTTTGCTTCCATACTAATACTTAATCAATAGAGTTATTTTCATAAAGAAAAATATAAGAATGTATATTTTTTGTTTGTGGGATTTTATTTCTAATTATGACGACATGAATTAAAAAATATGATCTTTTGATGGTTGATAATTATTTTTTTCTTCAACACTAGCTAGAAAACTATTGTATATAACTAAATGTATACATGTAGCCAGTTACAACTAATCATGTCAATAAACAAAATAATAAACTAACATATGATATTTGTTGAAAAACTTATTGAAGATTATATCAAATACTTCTCAATCGTACATTAAATAAATTTATTTTAGATAAAGTATTTGAATGTTCTGTTATAGTTAAAACCCCTAGTCAAAGTCTTGATCGAGTTTTTTTTTTAAAAAAATTATATATTCTAATATGAATACACGCACAAAACGCATACATCAAACTAGCATATATAAAGAGAGAGAGAGAGACAGAGAGATTTGAGTCTTAGATTTTGATTTAATTTTCTAGATTTAATTTTTCAAATCTTATATATGTAGTTAAATATATCTTAGTCAAAATATATATGTAATAGAATCTTTGTTTTATTCGACTCAAACCCTTTAGTAAAAAATTTAGCCGAGTTTAATTGTAATTCAATTAAAAGAACGAAGGATAATTATTTGAGTGTTTTCTTCTTATCCTCCTTTATTTTTGATAAGTTATATGCTAATATTTATTGTTTTTACTTATTCAAAATGTCGTCCATTGCTATAAAATTAAACACGATCTCTTTTCATACATTACAAGAAGCAGCTACTTTTGGCTCAAATTACAAGTCTCACGAATAATCTAATTACCTTCCTAAGCAAGATTACATCCTGAATTACAAAGCTTTTATACATGCTTCTAAAGCTACTCGATTAACTACGTCATTTGGTGCATTACCCCAAGGATATCCTAAAATTCCTCCATCACACTATACTACGGAATCATCCCAAAAGATTTTGATAAAAAAAGGAATATATCAAACGTGAATACCTCCAAAAGCCACAGGTAGAATACATGGTAAAGAGACTATGGATTGTGTCTTCATAGCATATGTTAGAAACAACAAAGCATGTCACTTTATAGTTCACCAACAATAAAAATAACATTTATTCATATGTTGATTGCACTGGCTGCAGTATATGATCTTGAATCCATCTAATGGATGTGAAGACAACTTTCTTAAATAGAAAATCGGAAAAAGAGATTCACATGGAACAACCTGAGGATTTTGTGGTTCCAGGTAAAAAAAAGATATGTAAACTTGTCAATTCACTTTATGTACTAAAACAAGCACTCAAACAATGATATGCAAAATTTGATCAAACAATGTCGGCAAATAGATTTAAACTTAATGAGTGTGATAAATATATCTACATTAATAACACTCTGAATCATCAAGTCATTGATTGTCTGTATGTTGATGATATGTTGATCATCGGTAGAAACCTTTTTTATATAAATGCTACAAAACGAATGTTGGCAAACAAATTCGATATAAAAGACTTAGGAGTTGCTGATATAATCTTAGGGATAAGAATTCATAAAACTCTTTAAGGGTTTGCATTGTCACAGTCTCATTGTATTAGAAAGGTACCTGACAAGTTCAAGTATTTGAATTTCAATATTGCCAAGACTCTAATAGATGTAAGCTGTGAACTTCAAAAGAATAAAGGTGAAAGTGACTCACAATTGAAATATGCACGAGTTTTGAGAAGTTTAATATATATCATGAATTGTACGAGATTAAATATAACAAGTGCTATTAGTAAACTCAGTCGGTACACAAGAAATCCCAATCAAACTCACTGGATGACGGAAACATATTTTGAGGTATATAAAATATACTCAAAACTACGCTTTGCATTATGAAAAAATATCTTGCAGTAGTTGAGAATATAGTGATGCAAATTAGATCACTTGTTCTTTAGATTAAATCCACAAGTGGGTATGTATTTACTCTTGGTGGAGGAGCAGTGTCTTTGAAATAATCCAAACAAACATGTATCGCTTAATCCGTAATGAAATCCGAATTCATAGCTTTAGATAAGGTCATGAAGAAGTTGAGTGGCTACAGAATTTCCTTGAAGATGTTCCTTTCTGACCCAAACCATTGGCACCCGTATGCATACACTATAATAGTGAAGTGGTAATTGAAAGGACAAGGAGCACTATGTATAACAGTAAGTCTTGTCACATATAACAAAGACATAATACTGTTAGACAACTACTCTCTAGTGGAATTATCATTATTGACTATGTAACATCAAATGATAATGTGTTGGATCCATTTACAAACGGCCTATCTAGAGAAGCAGTTGTGAGATCATCGAGGAAAATGAGTTTAAGGCCTAGGATAAGTCATCACACAATAACACTACCTAGCAGACTGGAGATACCAAGAACTAGGTTCAAAGAGATCAAATAAAGTTATGTATGACGGTTAAACATTGTTAAATAATTTGATCCATTCTCATGATGACGACAATGTTCAAAAACAAGAATAAAACTTTAAGGGGTTTAAGCTTTTTAATGGTTTCTAAGTTTAGCAAATATGACTAAATAGTTTATCTATAGAATTAAACGTTTAGGATATCATCTATGTGGGTGTGAAGTGTAAGACGCTTCAAGGAGAATGCTAGTACAGGTCGATTCTCTATGTACTCATAAAACCAGGAGAGTTCATTACTGAAACAAACTAAAATGTGAGAACTATAGATGGTTAAAGGCTAGTTGTGTGACTTGTATTGTTTACATGTACAATAAAGTTCTACGGTTTAAGGATATCATATCTACCGATTAATCGAGTGGATCCGATATAAGTTCACTATAGAAAGTTTAAAGGGATACCTACTTATCCGTATGTAATTAGTCTTTGCTTGTAAATCACATATTTGTTTGTATATTTTTTTTTTGGTGAAATATGATCATTCTTCATTCATATGGGGGATTGTTGACTTTCTATATATATACAATGTGGTATATATAGAAAGAAAATGAATGAAAAATGGTGAAAACAAATTGGAGGGAAATGAAAATTTGAAATAAAGTAGCTTTACTTTTTAGTAGAGGCATTTCTCCCACATTGGTGGGAGAAAGAGATTTTCTTCTTTTTATGTTGAGTTTAACATCTTCTAGCTAATATGAGCTAAGAAAAAAGATTAGTCTCGCGCCGTCGTTGTCGTCGCTCGTTCGACTTTGGCTTCGAATTTGTCAAAATGAAATATTATGAAAATAAATTGGAGGGAAATGAATTTGAAAGTAAAGTAACTTTACTTTTTAGTAGAAGCATTTCTCCCACATTGATGGGAGAAAGAGATGAGCCTTGCGTCGTCGCCCTTGTCGCAAACTCGGCTCGGCTTCGAATTCGATTTGAATTTGAATAATAATAGAGAGACTATCTTTTTGAAAAAAATTCATTTAACATTAGTTGTATGACAATTATTTAATTTGAAAAAAACCAGATTCATTAATTTTTCCCATATACGGCTACATTTGGTCATATGCTCCGAATGAACGTGTCGGTTTGTTTAGAGTTTCTGGTTCATATGCGGAGGGCATATGCGGCAGCATATAGCTCCGCATATCAGTCCAGAAACTATTTTTCTGAAATAACGCTCATATGCGGCCGCATACGTATGCGGGCAACATACGGTCGCGAAGCATAAAACAATTACAACTTTTGTTAAAAAATTGTAACTTTCCTAAACCATTGCATCTCTTCTTAAGAGGTGTTTGTTACAATAAATATCTTATTTCTCCTTAGATATTAGTGACAAAATTATCACTTTTTTCTATATTTCTTACAATCAAAATCTAGTGTGATTTGCTAACATTGAGTGGTTCATAATTCTACAAAATTTAAGGTACCTTATTCTGTAGAAGTTGATTATTTTATCCTGTGAGAATATATGTTATAACCTCCAAAACTTGAGGGGAATAATATTTTTAAGAATACACTGTACATTTAGTGGACTTGATAATTTCTAACTTTATCTCTTTCTTTTATTAAATTTAAAATTTTGCTTATTGTTTTTTATATTAGAATACATATTTTATTTATCCCGAAAATAACTAAATTCCATCTAAAGTATAAAGAAAGTGTGAAAGGAAAAATCTAATAGATTATTGTCGTTCATCTAGCCACTAAAGCTAAGAATAGCACAGTATTTTAAACAAGGATAGTATAACATTGACATTTTGCCTTTACTGTAAAAATTTAAACTTGAAAAATGAAACTTGATTGGACAACTGTGCAATCAAGCCACAAGAGGAAAGCTGAAAATTTTTAATGTTTTTTTTTTTCATTCACCATCCAGTAAAGCTAATTGTTAGTTAATAAAAATTAGTGAATATTTTGCTATACCATGGTAAAGAATTGAAAATTGTATTTACATAATACAAAAATCATAGGTAAGTTACCTGAGTAATAACGAAATAGAATAGCTTATTCTTGATATAGAGGTAATAATCAACATGAATTTTTTTATCATGATGCTAGAAAGAATTATTCAATAAACACTTACCATGACCAAAATATTTAGTAGGTACAAGAGTATAAAAGCATACAATGGTTCAAGCTATTAAGAAAGCTAATGATTATACTATTTACATTCTAAGATTTACACCAAAGCAGTGAGAAACAATAAAGGACCTGACGTTTTTTAACAGTACCAATTAGAGTATTTGTATGGAAAAAAAAAATTGAAAACACAAAACAAGAGCCAACTATTATAAATTAAAGATGGATAAAAGTCCAAGTTAAGTATTCCCAGATTTATTGTGTCATTAGGATCATCAAGGAATATGTACCAACCATATAACTGACACCCCAAGTCCAAACATTTTTTACCTTCACGTTCAATAATAACATATATCTTTGAAATTCTAGTCAACTAGTGCCTTAAATAAAAAAAGTTTGTGATGTTTATCTTTAACTAAGGTGGAAGTGGAAACAATGAAGTGATGACATGGTACGTGAATTGTAAGTCTCCTACAAATCATGAATAGTAAACATTTAAAAGCTATACAAAAAGTACTCTAAATTTTAAATTTTTTCATATTAATATGATAAAAAAATAATTTTTAAATATTGATCAACATTTACTCTTGTCATATTGTTATTTGATTCTTAAAAAGGAAACAGTAACAAGTATTTTAGAACGTAAAAGGGGTAATAATATAAGTTTTTTTGGTAACATGAAAAAAAAAAACATTTACTACTTTCCCCGATTAAAAAAAATAACTTGTTTTAACTTGACATAAAAAATTTAAAAAAATTAATCTAATGGTATTAAATTAAAATCATATCAAATCTTTGATTTTAATAATGGCATGCGATAAATTATAATTAAAGTAGTATTAAAAAAGAAAATAAATCATTGGAAATATTAATTTAGGAAAGCAAACAAAAATTAGGAACATTAATTGTGATAGATGGATTGACCGATTAATTAAAATTAAGACTATTGTAGTAAAGTTGAATCTCCAATATAAAACTAGAAATTGAGAAAGAGGGCACTTATTCCCTACATAATAAATCTATAAAGCATTATTCCCCGAGTTGTCATTCTAAAATGCTTCCCCTGAGTTCGGACCGCGACTCATGAAAGAAGTGGTTACCAAACGGCCTGGACCACACTGTATGCCTTTTTTTCTCCGACTCGGGTTTTCTCTCTCAGTTCTTCTCAACTGCTATCAAAAAATTCACAGTAGCATTTCGCTTAACAATGGTTCACTTCTGATCCGCACCGACAACCGCAATACACTAATAAAACCGCCATGGCTCAGTGGATCTCTTCCAAGCTCAAAGTCGCCGAAAATCTCCTTCATCAGGTTCCTCTTTACGAATTGCCTTTATTTTTTCTTAGAAATTAATTTTGATAATTTTGCTATAACTTAGTACTATTTTGAAGCTGTCTAATTGATTTTCCCTAAAATTAATTCGAGTGGTTCAGATAGATCAACAAGCAGCTGATTCACTTCGTAAGAATGAGAAGCAGCGATCTGATGATATAGATCGTGAAAACATAGCTAAAACGAAGGAGAGCAAGCCGCTTAAGGACCAGTTCAAGAAGAAAAGCCTTGAAACAAATGATTTAATTCAGAAATCCGAAATTGATCGTAATTCAAATTCTATTAGCCTGGAAAAGAACAATAGTTTTGGCAGTAATAGGAATTATAAGATATATAAGGAAGCCGTGACACCAATAGATTCGAGTCCTAAGTCCAATACCAATGTTCTGACTGATAATGATTGGACTGAATTGTTAAGTGCGCCGAGTTCAAATGCTGTTGTTGGGGTTGGAAGTGCACGTAGTGGGCGGAATGATGGTAAAAAGCAAAGAATTTTGGGGTCTGGGTCAAATTTTCCAGCTTTGGATGGGAAAAGGGGCCAGAAACCTCAAAAGGTTGTTAAGAGTGTTAAAGGATCAAATGTGCATTCAGAGAATGAGGCCGATGGTAGAAGGTTAGTTAGAAGAGATACTAACAATGTGGATTATACAGTGCCAGTAACTTCAAATGTTGAACTCAAAATTGATGGGGAGAGTCTGGGCAAGGGGGACCATCATCGTAAACATGAAAAGCTGAAGTCTTTGCATGGATATAACGATGAACAAAATGAAGTAAAGAACGAAGGTTTGGAGGTTGTTAAGGATGTACAGAGATCTCCAGTAAATAGTCGTTCTGGAGATGGCGTTTTACTGGGATCTTCCACTCTTGAAAAGGAGGTCAACATAAAGAATAAGCTGGATGACAATCAGAGGAATATGCCTGTGAAGGCTATGATTGACAGACCAAAAGTGGACTCTCCAAGTTCCACTTCTCTGAAGCTGAGCTCTTCTTCACCTAGTAATGTAGAATCTGATACTGAGACAGATTCAACTTCTTCATCAGACTCAGAAAGTGAACGTGAAAGAGAAGAACAGAGAAGAAGAAGGCAACAGATCCTGGCTGAAAAAGCGGCTGCAAAAGCAATGGAAGCTATAATAGAACGTGAGAACAAGGTTGCTAAATTGGAAGGGGAGAAACAAAGCTTAGAAAAAATACTTGAAGAGCGGGCGAAACAACAAGTTCAAGAGGTAAATACTTGATCTTTGTGTTTACTGTTGTATTTAGAATAGTATCCTTTCCTGGTTTTAACTGGTGTTGGAAATCATCGTTTTGTTTCATAAAAATTGGCTTGCTACCTTGGGGAAGGATTTGATCTCTCCCAAAACCACACGACTGAGCAGTTCCTGGCTCAAGGTCTACGGACTTGATGGAAATATTAATCTTTTTGAAGTAATGGCAGTAATAGGTTTGTTGTTCTGGAGTTCAAGATAAATTGTGCATTTGGCAACTTTTGGTAGATTTCTTTTAACTTGCTTCTGGGAGGGATGCTATGGTGTCTGTATTGAAGCAAAATTTAAACATTTCAATCAAACCCCATTAGGCTTGTTACCTTGATAAGGCTTAGATGCTTTGGTTGTTTAATTTCCTATTTTCTGGTTACCCTTCTTTTATTTTATCTTGAGCTGGGGGTATATCGGAAACAACTACTCTACCTCTGAGGTAGAGGTCAGGTTTCGTACACTCTAACACCCACCCACCCCCACTCCTCGACCCCACTTTGTGAGACTGCACTATGGTATGTTGTTTTATTGATGTTCTGATTTGTTGGTTATTTTTGTTAAAATAAAAGTTAAAAGAAGAACAATAAAGAAATGATTCCCGTTCTGTTAATTCCACACCGGCTTAGTTTGTAAAGGTTTTCCAAGAGTTGCTCTTGCTTTATTTCTTGTGCATTGGAATGCATAATTATTGCCCTGCGTTCTTCATTTCTCAGAGGACTCCACCCTTTAAACAGAAAAAGAAAGGGATGGAGGAGATTTCCTTCATTTTCTTATAATGTGGTCTGCATTAACTAGAATCTGCAAACCAGGGTGTACGTTGTTTCTCATTCGCCTTGCAATAGAACAACTCTACTCCAAATGAAACTGTTTCTGGTCTTGATTACTTAAAGAAAAAAAACTTTTGGCGGAAAGGTCAGGGAGTGAGAATACTGCCTGTTTAATTGCCAATTTGCACTCTCCATTCATAAATCAGTTTCTTTTGAAATGTCCATAGAAAGGATCATGTTTCTCAGCCTTGGTTGTACTTCTCCCTAGTACGTCCACCTTAATATTTCACAGTTGACAAGTGAACAAAAAAATGAGAGAAGAATTAAAAGAATATTTCAAACTTATGGCCAGCTGTCATGCTTATGAGTACTTCTTTGTTATAGGCTTCTGAGTTACAGACGAAAATGATGGAAACAATGGAAGCTGTTGAATTGGAGAAACAGAAGCATAATAGTACTAGAATGGAAACTCTTGCACGATTAGCAAAGCTTGAGGTACTTCGAAATCTCCCTAATTATTCTGCTTGTTGCATATTTCTGTTCAGTTATTGAGCAAGCTGGATAGGTCTTGATGATCATACATATTTGAAAGTGCAGATTTAAAACTGTAGCTATTTCTTGCAGACTGTAAATGCTGAACTTGCGAGGTCTCTCGCTGCTGTGCAATGGAATCTTGAAGTAGAGGTATATGAAATATTAATGTTATTTCAGCAGAATTTGAAATCCTATTGTACTCTGCTTCTACAACTAGAAAAAAGTTGCAACACATTTTCTGTCGCATTTTTTGGATGTTAATTGCATTTGTTCTGTGATACGGTTTCATAAATAAAGAATATTTCGAACTCCTTTTTCATAGCTGATACGTTGCAGCTGTCTAACTTGGCCCTGTGGAGTATTATGTTCTCTTTTTTATTTCCTTTTGGGAGGGAGGGGGGAGGCAGGGGTGTCACTTCAGGTTGTTGCCAATACATTTTGTGTTCCCCTCTCCCAACACACACTCCAAAAATAAAAGAAAAGTTGTTGCTCATACACATAAATGAACAGTGAAATGAATTCTTGCCTCACCTAGGAAGACAACATGTTGCTTTGAGCAAGTGAACCAAGACCTCGTACGTAATTCTTACCTTAATATCATATTCCTGCCCTATTTTTTCCTTCTGAAAGAACAAAGCAGCTTAATGAAAGTATTACAAAATTGGTTTTTAATATGAATCAATTACTTTTTCAACTTCAGAGATTACTATTTTTGATTGAATATGCTTACGAATCAAAACTCCAAAAAATGTTAATAAAAGCATGTTATTAACTAGTGTTTAATGTTAATGCTTCAGGTTAGTCAGGTTGCTGAACTACACCAACAAATTGAGTTAAAAGAAGTGGCTCATGAAGGTCCGTTTTTGTATCTTGCCCGAGTCAAATGTTTTGTCAGAATTTTTTTTCATGCTAATAGGAAAAAGGTGTTACCAATACCTGTATTCTGAATGTGTATTCATAAAATAAACACATCTTTGGTGATGTATGATTATAAATTTCAGACAACTTGTGTCGTCAAAGTCTGCAAGGTACAATATGTCATATGTGGCTTTCCCTGCTTGAGACATCAGGGATCCATGAAAAAAAAAATGAAAACACAAATGATTGAAATTGATACAATGTTTTGTAAAATTGATTTTCTATTTGCGAAGATAGGTTTTCTTCACAAGGAGATCTCTGAAGCATTTTTACAACCTTCTTGTCTTGCAGAATTGAGAAAGAAGATATCTAGGACACAGGGAAGTGGTGAAAAAGTAAGTAGTGCCCTTTTTTTTTTTCTTTAAGCAGATTGCTTTCTCTAAGATTACTAAATTTTTCTATCCCTATCTTCTTACCTTTTTTCTTTTGATGAAAATTACCTGTAGTTTGTGGCTTCAAAAGGGATTAAAGTGGAGAGGGAGATGCTAGAAGCAGAGTACTCTTTCTTAACAGATAAAGTTGGATTGTTGCAAGAAAAGGTAAGCCAATTTTTGACACCATTAAAAGTTACTTCTCCTATGGACCTTTTTGAATTATATAGGAGCCGAATAGTAAAATCTTTTGAAACATTAGATCTGGCTGGATCTTTATTTCATGCACTTCTTCTAGAACACTAATTGTTGGAACAGCAGTACTCTTTGGGGTTTGTCCCATAAAATGTCTACTTTGGGAATGGAAAAATCACCTAGCTATTGTTCATTTGACATGGCATTGTGTGGCATAATTCAGAGTATGTAAATGAGTTCTAAGACAAATAATTCGGAGATTGCTGCATCAGTTGTGCTCTAGAATTGCATATGGATCATGATAATTTGCTTACCCGCTTTCAATCTGAAGAAAATTAAAATGTTAGGTTATGCTGACAAATTTATGATGCCATCTTGTTTTGTCAGTATTTGCATCTTATGGTTCCTGCTGCAATATGAAACTTTGTGTTAGTATGTTAATGTTTTGTGATTTTACAGCTATAAAAAAGGAACATTTTCTTTGTAGGGTACTTGTATTCATCCAGGGGATCCTGCATAACTAATATCTAGAGACTGCAAGAATGAAACTGCAACACTGTTTTAGTATGTTTGAAATGTTCCTTATAAGAAACACTGTTTTAGTATGTTTGAAATGCTCCTTATTAAAAACCACTTTTTTAGTATGTTTGAAATGTTATCGGACATTGTTTTAAGAAATTGGTGCAAGACTGTAAAAACAATGATTGACTTGTCTAAATAATTGAAAATTATAATGTTTATTTCTTTGCTTTCTTTATGATATGTTAAAACTCATCTAGTTCGGTAATGTGACCACTGGTCTCTAGGCAAAGACACTAGAAAGAAGCATTGCCACAACACAGCATGAACTGGAAAACCCAACTGCAGTGGAAATTGAGCTGAAGCGGAGGCTTGGTCAATTGACCGATCATCTGATTCAAAAACAAGCTCAGGTTCTTCCTCTTAAATAACTGTGCCTCAATATGGAAGTTTATCAGAAAGAATCTTGAGCTATCTAATATTTCTTATCTTTGCTGGAAAAAAACCAAATGAATCTGTTCTATCTTCAATATGCCGAAATGGAAACTTTCATATTAATGGATCCTCGAATCTCCTGTTTAATTCTGTTAATGCTCACAAGCATGCTAACTTCCAATAGGGAGTCAGTCATTTACTTGGTTTTCTGCAGATAGTAGTACGTTGACAATAAGATATTTCTGAACTTTGCTTG
>JBDJHY010000008.1:2952808-2972554 GCA_039654485.1 Withania somnifera | reverse complement strand
GAACGAATAGAGAAAATCACCAAAAATACCGAACAATCAAACAGTCATCAATCGCACAGCCGCACAATAAAAAAAAATTGCCAAAAAATTTTTTCGGGGCGCTGCCCCCGAACCCCAGCCAACTCACCGCGAAGTCGGAGATGAAATCAAATTAATAAAAAAAGAAATAACCTAGGCTTTGATACCATGATAACATTAACGAAAGAATACAAATACCATTGATTGAAAAGAGGAAATAGAAAGAATAAAAAGATACAAAAGAATGGAGACTAATAGTAGAATGAGAAGCCTTAAACTCTAAAACAATACAAAGAGCCTATATATAGGCTAGACTAAACTAACTAAGGAAAAGACTATACTACCCTCACAAAACATAATAACTATTTTTACAAGATGAACCCCTAGGCTCTTACTAGCTCCACCTATTCACAAATTCAATTGACGGAAACAGACTCTTCCATAAATGCAGGACATAACAACCAAGGGTATGGCTTAGTGATTAATGAAGTGGGTTAAAAAATCCCGAGGTCTAAGAGCTCGGGTTCAAATCTGGAGATAAAAACACTAGATGGTTCCTTATCTATTCTAGCATTAATAGACGAGTTATCCGATATTAGGTCATAAATATAAATTAA
The DNA here is from genome assembly GCA_039654485.1 of Withania somnifera. Classification (NCBI taxonomy): domain Eukaryota; kingdom Viridiplantae; phylum Streptophyta; class Magnoliopsida; order Solanales; family Solanaceae; genus Withania; species Withania somnifera. Next base: position 2,971,919 of record JBDJHY010000008.1, on the reverse strand, counting down.
AGTTCCTTTTTGAATTTTTATTAGAGAAAAGAGAATGAGAAAAAGTGAACCAAGTTCCTACTTATTTTACTTTTTCAAGTATAATTCCTAATTAAAATTGAAATTCTCATAATCAAATATCAACTTGAAGTTGTATTTAAAATAATATAAAATTTCTATTGAAAAAAATAAAATGAGAAAACTCGTGATCAATCGAGGCCTTACTTTCAAAAGAAAATAAAAAAACAAGCTCAAAATAGCACCACCATTAATCATATTTTCATCTATTTGTTGTTGTAAAAAACTTTAAAAGAAAATGAGAGAGAAAAATAAAAAATTGAAAGAATATCATTTTTACAAGTATTCACTCATTGATTTCAGGTTACATGTAATTAAACGTATTCGCGACTCAATTTGGTATTAATTGAAATTAAAATTAAATAAATTAATTTTACAATAACAATAAAAATTCAATAAATGTTCATCAAATGGGGTCTGGAGATGATAAGTGGTATGCAGTCCATATCACTACCCCAGAGGTGAGGTAGAGAGGTTGTTTCTGAAAGACTCTCGACTCACAAAAAACCATAGTCTATAAAAAAATAAGCAATATAGAGTATCCGAATGAGAGTAGATAGCAAAAGCAATGCTAAGCATAGTAACACAACAATCGATGTGAAACAAGAAAAATAACGACAACTCCAAGAAGAAGACACGACAAGAAAGGCACTACACTACTACGAACACAAAAAATAAAACAAAGCAAACCTCCCTACTAGTAAGAATCCATCTCTACCTCCTAACCCACCACCCTAATCTGCGTCTTCCCTATCTTCCTATATTAGATCATATCCTAGGTAAGTTGCAACTGCTCCATGTTATGTCTAATCACCTATCTTCAATACTTCTTCGGTCTACCTCTACCCCGCTTGAAACCACCCAGCGCCAATCTTTCATACTTGCGCATTGGAGCATCTGAGCCCCTCCTCATCGTATGTCCGGACCACTCAACCTTGCTTCCCGCATTTTATCTTCCATCGAACACACCTCCACCTTGTCACGAATAACCTCATTCCAAATTTTATCACTCCTAGTAACTCCACAAATCCATCTTAGCATCCTTATCTCTAGTACTTTCATCTTTTGGATGTGAGAATTCTCCACAGGCCAATATTTTGCCCTATAGGGCTAACTGTTACCCTATAAAACTTACCTTAAAGTTTAGGGTGCACTCTCTTATCACATAAAACTCCTGAAGTAAACCTCCACTTTATCTATTTTGCACTAATACGGTGAGTAACATCCTCATCAATCTATCTATTTCCCTGAATCATAGACCCAATACTTGAAGCTATATTTATTCTGAACGACTTGGCTATTAAGTTTCACAACCACCTCAACCTTAGGCATCACCTTACTAAACTTGTACTCCAAAAACTCCATCTTGGTCATGCTCAACCGAAACCCTTTAGACTCTAGGGTCTGTCTTCAAACCTCCAACTTAGCGTTGACTTCTCCACGGGTCTCATCAATCAAAACAACATCATCCGCAAACAACATACACCAATATACCTCACCCTGGATACGCTGTGTCAATACATTCATCACTAAGGGAAATAAGAAAGGGCTACGAGTTGAACTCTAGAGCAACCCCATTAAACAGAAAAGGCCTCAGAATCTTCTCCCACGATTCTTACACGAGTCTTGACTCTATTGTACATATTCTTTATCATTCTAATATAAGCTACATGAACACCTCTAGCTTCCAAGCAACTCCACAGAACCTCCCCAAGAACTAGTCTCAAGTTTTCTCTAGATCAATGAACATCACGTGTAAGTCTGTCTTCCCGTCTCTATATTGCTCCACGAGTCTCTTCACAAGATGTATAGCTTCTGTAGTCGAGTGACCTGGCATAAAACCAAACTGATTCTCAGAAATAGTTACAATCCGCCTCAATCTCAACTGCACTACCATTTCCCAAACCTTTATCAGTGTGGCTTAACAACTTGATACCCATATAATTGTTACAATTTTGAGTATCACCCTTATTTTTATACAAAGGCACCATTGTACTCCACCTTCAGGCTCCAGGCATCTTCGTCATCTAAAAATAATATTTAATAATTTAGTAAGTCACGTCATGCCTGCCCCACCTGGGTTCTTTCAAAACTCCAATGGGATCTCATTTGGTCCATTTACTCTACCCCTATGCAACCTACAAATAGCACCTCTCACCTCCTCCACCTTAATACACCTACAATAAATATAATCCCTACTTCTCCCTATATGCTCCAAATCCCCCAACAATATCCTTGTCCCGTGCATCATTCAGAAGTCTATGAAAATAAGAATATCATCTCCTCTTAATAAGCACATCCTCTACCAAACCCTTACTATCTTCATTCTTGATATACCTCACTTGGTCTAAATCACGGGTCTTCCGCTCCTTGGCCTTGGCTAGTCTATACAACCTCTTATCCCTGTCCTTATCCTCTAACTCAGCATACAATCTTTCAAATGCTGCACTTAACTGTCTTAACCACCAACTTAGGCTCTCTCCTCGCCAACTTGTACTCTGTCCTACTCATTCGCTTCTCCTCCTCGATCGTACTATCTTCCCAAGTCGCATAAATCCTCTTTTTTGCCTCCACATTTTCTTGAACTTCGCCATTTCACCACCAATCCCCCCCTCCCGACGCCTGACAAAACGGCCTTTAGTAACACCCATTACCTCACTCGCTGTCTCCTAATAAACTTCATTGTCTTATCCCACATATTGTTAGCATTCCCCCTAGTCTCTCAAACCCTCATATCCAACAACTTCTCCCCTATTTTTAAAGCACTAGCTAAAGTTAGGTTACCCCACTTAATCCTAGGTCGATTCTCTACAACTCCTTTCATATTCTTTTTCGTAATCTCCAGTTACATCACTAAAAATTTATATTGGGTCAAAAAATTCTCACTAAGGATAACCTTACAGTCCTTACACAAGCCTTCGTCCCCTTCCGAAATAGCGAAAAGTTAATCTGAGATTTCGCCACTGAACTATGAAAAGTAACCAAGTGCTCTTCCTTCTTGATAAAGCTCGAATTCACTACCACCAACCCAAAGGCTTTAACAAATTCTAAAAGAAAAGCCCTTTCTTGGTTCCTTTTCCCGAAACCAAAGCCTCCATGCACATCGTCATACCCTTTCCGCAATGAATCAATATACCCGTTGAAATCACCACTTATAAAAAGTTTTTCGGAGTCTGGCATCCCTCCTACTATCAAAAACTCCTCTTATCTTCCTCATCCAAAGCCACATGTGGCTCATAAGCATTAATAATAATAAAGTATCCCTTTTAAATGACCAACTTAATCAATTCAGCCTGTCGTTTACCTTGTAACCTTTACCATTTACTCTCTAAGCTAGTCATCAACTAAGACTCCTACCCATTCCTATTCCTCACGCCTCCCGAATACCACAACTTATACCCGTCCATATCCCACGCTTTAGTGCATACCCATTTAGTTTCTACACACAAGTCACAAGCTATACTATTTCTTCTCTTCCTTAAAAACCTTCACAAATTCTATGAACTTGCCTGTAAAATCTCTATGTTCCACGACGCTATTCTCAACATAAAACTTCCTTTAAACCCCTTACCGCTCCTACCCGTGCCAGACCTCGACCCTCAACCCAACCTCTAGTGCCTAATTTTAATATTATTAAAATTACGCCAAATCAACTAAAATGCATATTTACCAATTTAGCTTTTGTCAATTTTGATTCGGTTAAGTTCAATTATTCTATAATTATTCAAACAAGCCACGTGTCCACCCCCAAAAAAGAAGGGCTGTGATATATATGCCCTCTTCAATACACTTCTCCTTTCCAGCCCCCAAAAATGGCGTGCAGCTCGGGAACCTGCCAGTCAGGTTGTTCAAACGACATCGTTAACAGTCGCAGAAGCACTGAACAATTGGATAATACAATATGTCTCAAATGTAAGGTTAACAAAACAATCACCGCCGATGTAGACGGTGGTGGCGGCGGCGGTGGTGATTTTAGCGGAGGAGATGGTGAAAGGTTCTGTGTAGATTGCTTTCGTAGTAATCTATTTGGGAAGTTTAGACTTGCTGTTACTGCTAATGCTATGATTTCTCCATCGGATAATGTCCTTGTTGCGTTCTCTGGTGGTACTTGTTCCAGGTTCGGAATACATTTTCATTGTCATCTGTAAATTGCTTAGAGCTTGTTTGAATTTGCTTATTTAAAGCAGCTTATAAGTTAAAATTTAGGAATTCTAACTTTTGGCTTTTTGGCTTAAAAATTAAGTGTTTAAAAGCTCTTTTCTCATTTATTCAAACACTTACAAGAGTGCATAAAAGCTATTTTTGCTTAAAAACACTTAAAATAAGCAAATCCAAATAGGCTCATAGTTGTATTACTAGTAACTTAGTATAATACATAAACAGACAATCAAACTTGGGCTCGTGCACATTTAGACATCTCAACTCGTATCCATAAATTGAAGTGTCTGGATGTGTATTCTCAAAGTTGGAGTGATTATTTACCCGTTGAGGCCAAGTTTGAGTATCAGTTGAACACTTCAACTTGCAAAATATCACTAGACACCTTCAAAATTTATGTGTCACGTTAGCATCGTGTCCATGAGACACAATAGGGATGAGTTGGAGTGTTTAGTTATTAGCTGAGATAAGTTGAGGCGTCTAGATGTGCACTATCAAAGTTGGGGCCTGTCTTCTGTCCGGTTCTTGGGTCAGGTCGAGCCTCTTTGAAGTTACATCCCTGCCTCTCGTCTAACATGAGTTGCCTCGCTCCTTTGGCAGTTGAATTAGCTCAATTCGCAGGAGATCCGGAGCCATTTTTTTCTAATCCTTGTAGAGAAAGATTCATTTCTCTTCATAAAAAATTGGAGGTAGAACCAATAAAGATTTCTTTTTCGATTCATCCCTAGCCTCACCAAGTTTGACGGTGTGTTTATGCATTATGTCATTTTAATTATCAAAGTTGTTTGCTTTTCGAGATATATTTAGGGTTTAGACTTTAGAGTTTAACAATTTTGTTGAGTTTAGCTTCATACTGATTTTTGTCCGTGATTAATCCATTTATTTGTTTGACATGTGCTGGTGGTGTAGAGAAGACTCCCATCTTTGGTATGGTTACTTCAGTGAAAGAAATAATCTATCAACAGTCTTAATGTCAAACTAGTTGATTGTAGATGATATGAATTGTTGTCTAATGCTAGTTTTGTACCATGATGTTTTACTTTTCTGAGCATTTTTTATCCTATAGGGTGGCTCTGCAGTTTACACACGAGATGCAAAGCAAAGCTCAGAAGAACTATGATGCCAGTAGAGATAGATCATTACCGGTTTTTGGTGTTGGGGTTGCTTTTATTGATGAAAAAGCCATTTCTGCTGTCTCATCTGATGACCTTGATAGAGCTATTGAGAAGATGAAACTTATTGTGTCAGATTTGGCTCCACCGGTGAAACAATTCCATGTAGCCCCAACAGAGGCTATTTATTCGCCTGAAGCTGGTGATGCAAAAGATAGCCTGAATGAATTAATAAATTCTGTGAGTGATGTCACAGGAAAAGAAGATCTGTTGGAGCATTTTCGATTGCTCTCCTTGCAAAAGGTTTGGCGACTCTACATAATCACGATCTTGAGCTTTACAGTAGAAAACGTAGATCCTTATTATACATGTTCCTTTACTGTGCAGATTGCTATTGAGAATGGATATACCAAAGTTCTGCTAGGAACGTGTACATCAAGAATAGCTTGTCACGTACTTGAAGCAACTGCCAAGGTAGGTCTGTAGATGAACCACTCACTCTCTTCTTTTGCTAAAAACCTGAAAATGTTTGTTCATGTTGATACATAATGAAGAAAACTTGTCCTCTGGCAAACTGAAAAAATTTGGATATTTGGACTTCAATTTGACATGATCTAGATGAAAATATATTAAAGGGATGGAGTAGATCATAAGAGATCAATGGAAGCGTGAAGCGCCTAAATTTGGTCCATCTCCTTCCATATAAATGAAGACATTAAAACTTAAAAAATGTAATTATCCATGATTCATGCAGAAGAGGTTCGATACTTTCATTCTTTCTTATAACCGAGATCTCGGAGGGCTAGTAGCACACATTTTGAAACTCGGTGGATGATCGGCCCACCCCGCTACACATATCCACTCAAATACCAGGCTTTTATCCACAGTAGGGTTCGCACCTGCGATGTGTGCCTAACCCGCACATAACAAACTATACTCTTACCAATAGACCAAAGCCCTGCAGGCTAATACTTTAAGATTGTGCGACAAAAATACTTTAATAAATAATATGCAACAATGGTTTTACATATATATATATATATATATATATAAGAGGACAACCCGGTGCATTAAAGCTCCCGCTATGCGCACGGCTAAAATTCGAGCAGTTTCTTGAAAACTCGCTTCAGATATGAAACTTTGAGTATTGAGAGATGCTCTTGTTATTCCCAATAAGACGACCCGGTAACAGATCGCTTCTTCCAAAGCGGTCCGTGGAAGGGCCCGACCACAAGGGCCTATTGTATGCAGTCTTACTTTGCATTTATGCAAGAGGCTCTTTCCAATGCTTGAACCGGTGACCTTCTGGTGACATGGCAACAACTTTACCAGTTACTTCAAGGCTATATATATTCCTTTAATATGAAGTTCTTATTCCATATTCCTTTCTGGTCATCTTTCTTGAATTAAGCAAAAGGCCCATCCACTGTCATGATCTGTTTGGGGTGGATTGTTTATCTGATTTGATCTAAATATTTAATTAGTCATTTTATTGATCATGATCCATGTTAGTTATTGTACAAAATATCAACTTTAGAGCTAGTAAATAAGTATCACGTATGTATAATCCAGTGTCATTTCTCATATTCTGGTTGCCCACTTGAACAGAAGAGTGATGAAAAAACAAAACTGAGAGACAGAACTCTCTAACGTGCAAACATTTTGGTTTTCTCCAGGGCAGAGGTTACTCTTTAGCTGCTGATATCCAGTATGTTGATGCAAGGTGGAAGATACCTGTGGTTCTTCCCCTCCGTGATTGTCCTATTCATGAGTTGAACATGCTTTGCAACCTTGAAAGGTTTGCTGCACTTGAATCTAAGATTTTAAAACTAATTTAATTTTGGTTTAGCATTTAGATGTCGTATTTTTGTCACAATCTTGTGTAATTTCTGAATCTGATTATTTCATTTCTTGTTGCCCTATCCTTGTGGGGCTTGACATACTTGGCCAGGGCAGTTTGATGACTGTAGAAGCGTTTAATGGAACACGCGCTGGTATCAATGGCTTGATTTCCTCATTTGTAAAATTGTTGCAGGTAAAAGCAGATTGGAATGAAATAATTGATTTCCTCATTTGTAAAATGTTGGTTAAGAAATTAAAAATTGGAATAACATAACATAACAATTGCACACAGTAGCTGATATTATTGAGGCTTCCGAGAATACATGCTTTAAGGTGAATATTATATCATGGTTGATGTTGTGGTGATTGCTGGTTACTTTAAGGTTGAAGGGAAATTGTTAGGAAAAAAAAAATTACTCTATCAAAGAGCTCTGAACTTTTTTATTTTGAAAATTTCCTTTCTTCATCTAATCCTGTATGTTTCTAACTTCTATTCATTGATGCTGCAATTTGAACGCCTTGCAAATGAAATTCAAAGTAACTTTTGTATTTCAGGAAGAAAACCCTTCCCGGGAAAGCACAATCATGAGAACAGCTGGAAAGCTGACACCTTTTCATTTCAATAGAATGCCAGAGGACAATAACTATAATGGTCAGGTGGCATCTCGAAGGAGGCAAAAGAAATACAACCTGAAAACTAAAGATGCGCTTCCTCCTGAGTCATTCTGTCCTATCTGCAACAGTCCTCTAAAAATATCCAATTTTGGAGCTTCTACTAATTTTGACAATGGGAAAACTATTCCTAATGGGATTGGGGCTGCATGCTGTGCAAGTTGTCAGTTTCAGGTTCTTCCCAAGGACCCCTTATCTCTGGAGCACTTCATTTCTCTCTTGCCCCCATCAATGGTTTCCCAAGCAGAGGATGGTGATCGTCCAAGTCAGAGACAGCTAAGGTATGAAGCACATGATAATTTTGATCTGCCACATTAGCCTTGGAAAACCATTTTGTAGCGGCAGAACGCTTGGATTTGTAAAGGCAGTGTCCTGGATCTCTGGAGCACTTCAAGATTTTCGTTACAGTTTTATTGTTAAAGCTTAGAGAATAGTGTCTGTTTTTCTCATTTGGGCTGGCCCAGGGCGCAACTCCAAAGTAGTTGGAACTAGTTTTGTAGTTTGTATTAACTTTATCGCCGTTTCTTGTCCCTGATTAGAAATTAGGACACTTAATCTTTACATCTTGTTATCACCTTGGATATAAAAGTTTAATCTCCTTTTTTCAGGGAGCAAATAGAAGATTGCCTGCTCTTGGACAACGAAGATGGAACATGATCCAGCTGATTGGATTTGCACTACATCCAACTGCTTGCTGCATTGATATGCAAATCTTGTTTTGGCCACAATACACTACTAGGTGAGCTAAACAATAGGTTGTTCCCTAGTGCCCATGAGCAGCAGGAGAAAATGGAAAGATGTAGTTTAAGGCCTTGATATTATGCTGTGCTGATGTCAAAACTCAGAAGTTATCTGCTCTCAGATTATGTTAGGTTGTTCAATCTGTTTTCGAAGTGTGGTACAATGTTACAGAAGAATTGATCAAACCATGTTAACGATACACGCGTTTCAATTTTTTCTCCCTTTTGTCATCAATATAAGAACGCAGAACTCAATTAATAAAACACGAACTTTATACATTACATATTTGTTCAATACAGTTTAACACTTCTTAGAAGAGAACAGGGGATTTTATTACTTTGCATAGAAATGGAAATACATACATACACTGGATAGAATCTAGGTTGATCGATTCAAGTTTAAAGTTTATGGTTTCTGCTACAATTTCAAATTAATATTATAAGTAAGGCCCTGTTTGGTTTTGAACTTATAAAAAGTAGTTTTTAAAAAATCAAACTTCAAACAATTTTTAAGCTAAAAAAATAAGAAGTAGAGGGTAACCTACTTTTAATTTTCAACTTTTTATAAGTCAATGTAAATTTTTTTTAAGCCTTTTTTAAAATATTCAAACATTTTTTGAGGACTGAAAACTACTTAAAAATTAATTTAACCAACTTATAGTCACAACCAAACATATAAGTTCGCTACCTCATTCTAAACATCTCTAAGAACTTTCTTATTGCTTTTGAACTAATCTCTAAACATCTCTCTCTAAGAACTTTCTTATTGCTTTTGAACTAATCTCTTTATTTTTGTTTCAGTTTGTTACTACATTTTTTTTACTTGTCACAATTTTCTCTTTGAAAGTCATAGGATAAAAATTTTGATTAATATTTTAAGATATATTTTTTTGTCATATTGATATGAAATTTTTTATAATTTATAGTATTTTTCATATAATTTTTAATTATTTATATTTTAATTTTAAAATATTAAAGTAATCTAATTTAATTTAATTTTGAAAATTAATCAAATTTACTCTTGAGAATCGAAATATGGCAATTATTTTAGAATGGAGGAAGTATCTTTGTATTTTTACAGAAGTTAGGCCTCTCAAGTCTCAATATATTTGATTTACAACCTTATAAAGTGCGTGATAAATCTAGAATTCAAAGTCACTAAATTCTGTTATTTGTATATGTACGATCTTTTTTACATACATAAATATACATAGTTTAAATTCATTGCAATTAATTCTTGAATCGTTATGTTTAGTCTAAACCCACTAGTAGAAGAATCCCAATATATTATTGGGTTCCGTAAATCCATATAAAATAGACTTTAGATACCACTGTCTAACAATATACCTACATGATGCTGCAAGCTGAGGTGGATTAATCTTATTGTTGATAAGAGGTGACATGTATTATGTGAATTCACTTACGATACAAAAAAATTGATCTGAACATTATAATCATAAAAAAAATTAAGGTGGACTAATCTTCATAATTACACAACTAACAAAGAAAATGGAAAAGAATATATTAATAACATCAAGGTAGTTCTAATCTATAGAAAAAAGCACTTAATATATCTTGCAAAAATAACATTACAAAAGGGAAATATTATAGGTGTTAATAAGGCCACCTAATAAATATTTTCACATATACTATAATGGAAGCAATTGTGTGTTATTTTCACAAAAATAACTATTTTGTCTCTCTTTTTCTTTTTAACTTGAGATCGATCGTTGTTTCCAACTTTAATTTCTGAATCCGCTTGCACATGTACAGCCACAAATGCAATCATTATATGCACAAATAGCATCGTCTAACAATCGACGATTGCGTAAAATTTCCTGCAAAATATTATTTTCATACTGAAAATTAAGCTGATAATTTTCATTAACATCATTATAAGAAGAAATTGTTGATGAATAGTGATAATGCTGGATGGCAATGATTGATAATAGTAATAATAATCATGAAAGTGATAATTAAACTATTGTTTCTGGCCATTATTGCTAAAAGAAAAAAATTAAACTGGGTGAAGGAAATACTTGTAAAAAATAATTCTCACTTCTTATACTCTTATTGTTCGTTAGAAACTATGGAGAATTGAAGTGAGTTACATGTTTCTTCCGTGCTAATTTGTTTGTCTTAATTTAACTCGACATAAAATCTTAAAATAATTAAAATATGTGTAATATATCAAAGTATCTTTTAAATTTTTATAATTTTAAATACGTCATGCTTTTTATCTTTTTGGGTTGCATGCCCAAGACAATGTTTTTTATAAATTGAGATGTATGATATTGGGTGTAACAAAAAGTAAGATAGGTAAATTAATGCGGAGACAATTAATAGCTAATTTAGCTATCGTTCTTGATATATATTCCAAAATATGTCAATATCTATAATTTTGAAAGCTTTAAAAATTGGGCTATCGTTGATATCTTCGTCCCAATGCATTGCATGTTAATTTTCATTTCTTGTGAATTTTGAAGCTAGGTTACATTAGATTAATATTTTAAAATTTAAAATAAAATATTTAAAAATTATATTAAAAGTACATACTATAAATTATAATTCTTTTCATATTAATATAATAAATATCTTAAAACAATTTATATATACATGCACATTGTTTTAAATCTGAAAAAATAAAGAAACGTATAAATTGAGACGGAGAGAATATTAAATTTGATGTCGGCGCTCAAATATTGTTTGTGACTAACTAGAAACTACATATAAATTAAATTTGAGGTTACCAACAATTTTAAAATTAGTTGTTTGCCATAATTAAAGTTTTATTGTCTTTTTTTAATTTTTCATTCAGTATTTAGTATTCTCAAATAAAATTTTTTACATTAAAGATTAAAGCATTTTCTAACAAAAGTAACTCGTAACTCGCGCGTTTAATAAATGATATATATATATAATGTCATCCTACTAGTTATTGATTGTCACCAATTAGAAACAATGAATTAAATTTAAAATAATTCTAAAACCTACATTTTAGAAACTATGAGATTCTGAATTCGTACAAGCAAGATCTCTTTTTGTCAAAAGATGCAGCAATTTTATTAAAATATTTGGTTTCGTGTTAAAAATTTAAAAATTAATTTCACAAAATTTAAATTTTGAATTTATCCCTACATCCACATCATATGAAAATAGCTATAGCACAATGGTTCTTGGCTTGTCAAAAGATGTAACAGTAGATATGAATTTATAATTTTTAAATTAAAATATTTAGTTCAATTTTAAAAACTTATAAAATTTGAATTTTGAATTCACCTCAGCATCAACATCACTTGAAAATAGTTAAGAAGCAAGATCTCTCTTGTGAGAAGATGTAGTAATAATATACATGAATTCATAATTTTATTAAAATATTTGGCTCGATGCAAAAAACTTAAAAATTAAACTCATAAAATTTAAATTCTGAATTCAAGTATCTACATCAAAATCACGTGGAAATAATCGTATCACTATGTACATATTGTAGAACTAAGATCTTTCTTATCAAAAGACGTAGTAATAATAGATATGAAATCATAAATTTATCAAAATATTTAGTTGGATGTCAACAACTTAAAAATTAAACTCATAAATTTCTACTGAAAATAGTTATATCACTATGTACATATTGTAGAACTAAGATCTTTTTTGTCAAAAGACGTAGTAATAATATGAACTCATAAGTTTATCAAAATATTTGGTTGGATGTTAACAACTTAAAAATTAAACTCACAAATTTTAATTCAGGATTCAACTCTGCATCAACATTACATGAAAATAGCCATATCACTACATACATGTCGAAAGCAATATCTCTCTTATCGGAAGATGTAGTAATACTCAGTAGATATGAAATCACAACTTAATTAAAATATTTGTTTTGATGCTAACAATTTAAAAATTAAACTCATAAAATTTAAAAATTAAACTCACTTTTACATTAATATCACATGTAAACAGACATATCACTTTACATACATGTAGAAGCAATCTCTCTTGTCACAAGATGCGGTAATAGTAGATATAAACTCATAACTTCATTAAAATATTTTATTATATATTAAAAATTTTAAAGATTGAACTCATGAATTTAAATCTTGAACTCGACTTGTGCATTATCATCACATGAAAATAGCCATATCACTACAACATATAGAAGCACGATATCTCTCTTGTCACAAGAGACAGCAACAGTAGAACTGAACTTATAACTTTATGAATATATTTAACTCAAATAATGTAAACTTTAAACATTAAACTCATAAACTTAAATCTTGAACTCGGCTGCATCAACGTTATATGAAAATAGCTATATCACTACATACATGTAGAAGCAGGATATCGCTTGTCCCAAGATGTAGTAATAGTAGAAATGAAATCATAATTTTATTAGAATACTTGATTTGATAATGAAAACTTTAAACATTGAGCTCATAAACTTAAATCTTGAACTCGACTTATCCATCAACATCACAAAATAGTCTTATGACTACATACATGTAGAAGCAAGATATTATCTCTCATGCCACAAGATGTAGTAACAGTAGAAATGAACTCATAAACTTAAATCTTTGAACTCGACTTCTGCATCAACATCACATGAAAGCACTACATACATGTAGCTGAAAATACATCAACCTTCAATAACAGTCTCCTGGACAAAGTATGTTACACAGAGCAATACACTCAGAGTCACAAAAAGTGCATGTGCAGCTCGACAACTTCCTTAGTTTTTGTCCACCATTTTGAATATTCAATGGTAATGTTGATTCATTTTGTTCCCATGGGAGCATAGAGCTTGATGTAACAGAATCGATATTATGACAAAGACAAAAGACAATGAACATGATAACAGTAACTTACTTTTCATCATACCTAAAGTTTAATTTGTAGATGAAGCTTAATTAGGTGTTATGTTATAGCCAAATGCTCATCTAATATAATTGAATATATATATAGTTGCTAGTAGTAGACATACATGTTCATTGTTAGAAACTAATTTTAAAACCTATTTTATTAGGAATTAACAAGATCCTAATTTTTAGCCACTGGTGATAAAATATATATATATATATTTCAAATTAATCCAACATGTACTTTTTTGAACCTATCTTAATTAGGAACAAGATCCTAATTTTAAGGCATTAGAGATAAAATATATTCCAAATTAACTTAACATGTATTATTTAAAAGATAAAAATAATTTTATTATATTCAATTGATGCGATGCAAACATGTGAGATGAGCCTACTATTTTAACTTTAGGTGTAACTTTTCTATTAAAGAATGCATGGTATTCCAAATGTAATGATACGGATTATACTGAGTTTATTATTATTATTGTTTTTCAACATACTAAAAAAATGAAAAAAGAGGTATTTGCTTCCTATACTATATATCCCTGATTTTCTCTACTTCTAGTGTTTTACTAACCACATAACATAGCTATTTGACATTATCATCTTGTGGAATCTGATAAAAACCCAAGTTGTGTAGTGCTCTATAGTAGGGCTATTCCAAATTGAATTAAAATTAATAATTTGAATCGAGAAAAGTTATTGGATTATTAGTAATGAGTTGTTAGTTTAAAGGTTTTGATAATGATTTTGATTTTTTTTTATTGGGTTATTGGTATGAAATTCTTTTTCAATGGGTTAAAACCGACAACCCTATAGTAAACTAATAAATTATATTTATATAATTTGGTAAATAAAGTCCTTGACTTAGGTTTTAATTTCATACTTTCAGTTCTGACTGTCTCAAACTCTTGGTTATTTTACAAGGTGATAGTATTGTTTTCTTTTAAAAAAGATAATATCTGTTAATTCACGCAATATGGTTCATTTGCTTTGTCACCTTATTTTTAAGTGATTAGCAATGATTATTTTTTGTGTGAAAAATCTTAATGGCTAAACCAATAAGTTGATACCTTAATGATTTTGTAACAATTTAGACTATTTACACACTGATAACTCATAAGGCTGACTGATAAACTTTAAAACTGAACCGAATCAACAGATACAAAATCCTATTCTATGGTCAAATTTATTCCAAATCAATTAAAACATGTTCTAAATAAAGAATGACAAATGGCAAATTATAGTTATTATTGTGAGTGGCACAATAACTTTGAGCAACAATTTCTCAGATTCTAAGGACTTCAATGCAAAGGTCAAGTTTGTGATCAAATGCTCACTTAACAAGTGTTTTATTATGGTGTTGGAAAATAAATTTTCGTCACAGAAATAATATTTGTGATAACAAAAGGAAAACACAACAAAATAATAAGGTTAATTGATAAAAATAAAAGGAACGATAATGACACCAAGATTTTTACGTGAAAATCCTTCTGAATAAGGAAAAAATTACAGGCCGTGAGGAGCAATTGATATCACTACAGCATAAATTTTATACATGTAGTACCGAGTGCAATACTCCAAGGACTACTACACACTCAAAACAAACAACCCTCTTTTGATTTCCCACCTTGCTACAATATTGCTCACTCTCTATTTTACCACACAAACTATTTTTTAAACTCTCTGTATTACCTCACTCTTCTTTCTCTCTTTGCTTTGGTGTTTTAAAAGAACGGAGAATTAATCTCCTTTTATAGGAGAACAAACTTTGTCTCTAAGAATGCTATAGGAGAAAAAATAATTCTCCTCCACAACTTTGCCAAACTTTGGATCCAAGGAAAAAATTTCCAGCCAAGCAAAATTTGGCACATGATAAATTTTTCATATGGGGATGGACCCCACAATATCCCCCTCCAGATCCATTTTACTGAAGGAGGTAATGCCAGACTTTTAGTTTGACTGCAATACCGATAAGTTCCTTGCATAACTCAAACTTGTCTCTTGATACCACCTTGGTCAGCATATTCGAAGGATTCTCACTTGTAGGGATCTTCATGAACTGCATATATCTATCCTCTATCCTCTCTCGAATCCAATGATATCTAACGTCAATATATTTTAACTTGCATGATACATGGTGTTTCTGCTCAAGTCTATTGCATTTTGACTGTCACAATAGACTATTTACTCCTTCTGATGCAATTCAAGTTTTTGAAGAAACTGTTTCAGGCATACCATCTCTTTTCCAGCTTCAGTAGCTGCAATATACTCTTCTTCAGTTGTAAAAAGTGCAACACACTTCTGCAATTTGGTCTATTGCAAAACATAACATACATCAAACTACCACTGCAGAGGAGTATAGAATACAAGAAATTTGTTTCTTCTCTTCGTTAGTGGAAGGATTCTGGCTCGTACTCAGTTTAAAGTGTTTAGCAAGAGGAGTACTAACCACTTTTATTTCTGTCATATTGAAACTCTTGAGTACCTTCTCAATGTACAGCTTTTGGTAGTGATAGCTCCTTTTAATCTCTGTCTATATATTTGTATGCCTAAAATTTTCTTTTCTAGCCGCAAGTCCTTCATCACAAGTGATTTGCTTTACTCCTTCTTAAGGACTGCAATTTTGGATTTATTTTTACCAACAATCAACATATCATCCACATAAAGTAACAAGATAATGAAATCCTCATCAACAAACTTTTGAAAAAACACACAATGATCTGAATAAGTTTCTTGTATCACTGTTTCTCAATGACATATTCAAACTTCAAGTAACACTGCGTTGGAGCTTGTTTCAAGTCATATAAGTCTTTTCTCAATTTGCAGACATAAATTTCTTTTTCTTAACTTCAAAGCCTTTAGGATGCTCCAAGTCAATTTCTTCATCTATATTACCATGAAGAAAAGTAGTCTTGACATCCATTTGCTTAACCTCCAATCTAGACTTGCAGCTAAGTTAAAAACTATACGAATAGAAGACATTTTCACAACAGGTGAATTTTTTTATCAAAGTCAACTCCCTTTGCCTGGACAAAATCTTTGACGACTAACCTCGCCTTATACCTAGAGAAGAGGTGTGTTGTTATTGCTTTATTATGAAAACTCATTTGTTCAATGAAGCTTTTTTACCTTTCGATAATTTCACTAACTCATCTGTGTCATTCTCGTATAGTGACTTCATCTATTTTTCCATGAATTCAAACTATTGATCTTTAGGAGTATTTTGCATGGATTCATCATAACCTTCAGGTTATCCCATGTCAGTCAAAAGTACATACTCATTGGGAGAATAACATGTTGATATTTTCTTCTCTTGAGTAGATCTTCTAAGAAATGTTTCAAGAGTATCCAAATTAGTTGCCGGAGCAGGTTGCTGATCAACCACAACATCATCAATAGGAGCATATATATGTTCAACACCTTGATGATCATTATAATTCTGATCACCATCAATATGAGTATCTTGGGTCCATGTGCAATTGGAGTATCAGTTGTAGGAACTGGATCAATATTAACGAATCTCTCATTATTTCTGAATCTGTATTCTCGATCTTGTTAATATCTTCAATAGTTTGATCTTCAAAAAAATACTGCATCACGACTTCTGATAAGCTTCTTATCATGGATCATTAAATCAATACCCAAACCCATCTTGACCATTCAATGGATGTGTTTCTTAGTTTTGACATCCAGTTTTGATCTCTCATCTTTTAGAACATGCACACACGTTTTACACCCAAAGACTTTCAAGTGATCATAAGAAATATTCTTAGCAAACCAAACTCTATCTGAGACATTACTATCTAATGGAACTGCAGAAGACAGATTGATAATACAAGAAATAATGTTAACTGCTTCGGCCCAAAAGGAATTTGGAAGTTTAGCCTCTAAAAGAACACATCTAACTCTCTCAACTATAGTTCTATCTATCCTTTCTGTCAAACCATTCAATTGAAGTGTTTTGGGTGGAGTTTTATGATGACGAATTTCTTGCAATTTGCAATAGTTATCAAAGGGACCATAGTAGAACGCATTTTAGTTTTTTTCCAGACTGTCTCTCGGATAAGGCTTGAAATTCCTTAAAAGTATGAAGTAATTGATCTTTGATTTTTAAAGGATATATCCAAAGATTGCGGTAATGATCATCAATGAAAGTCCCAAAGTAAAGTGCACAATATTTTGACTTTACTTTGAAAGGACCATACAAGTTAGAGTGTACTAGCTCCGATAATCAGGCTTTCTTAAAGGAGGATGGTTATGAAAAGAAACTCTTTCTTGTTTCTTGGCTAAGAAATGAACACATTGTTTTACCTTTACTTGTTGTACACCAGCAAGTAAATTCTTTCTAGCCAAATATGTTATCCCTTTCTCGCTCATGTTACTCTACCTTTTGTGCCATAATTTTTATAAAGGGGCACTCTCCACCAAATTTACAGTCATTAAGGATATATTCTTGCATCACATAGAAGTTGGAATAATTTCTTCCTCGAGCCACAACTAATAAGCCTTTGGTGAGCTTCTATTGGCTATTAAGCATGTCATTGTGGTAGCCATCATCGTTTAGTTGTTCTACAGGGGTCAAATTTAAAGAAATGTTTGGAGCATGCTTGACATTCTAAAGCATTAATGTCGTTTCAATATTAGTCTTCAAACAAACTGTGCCAACACCATACACCTTAACTTCACTAGCATTGCCAACTTTAATACTCCAGAACTGACAGGAGTATAAGATGAAAAAAATTCTTTGCTTGGTGTGCCATGAGATGTAGCTTCAGAATCTACTATCTGACTAGTATCTTGGGATATAAAATTGATGACTTCTTTATCACAAGCAAAGAGGGGGGCATCTCGAACTGCAGAAAAAACATCATTTTTATTATTTTCTTCTTTCTTTCCTTCTCTAATCTCTTGCTTCAGCATTTTACATAACCTTTTAATATGTCCTTTCTTTCCACAATGATAACATGAAAGATTTTGATACTTGAACTTTGCCTTACTTTTTCGTTTATCTCTATTCCTCGAACCTCTAGTTTTTTCTCTCTCTTGGTCTTCAGTATACAGAACATCTGAATATAAGGACGAGCCTTGAGATTTTATCCCTATTTCTTCATTCAACACACCATTTTTGACAAATTCCATGGTCATCTTTCCACCAGGAGCTGAATTTGTTACAGAAACACAAAGAGTTTTCACTGATAGAGTATTGAGAAGCCAAAGTCCTTGTATCTCATAATAGAAATGGACACCCAATCCAAACAACTGATCAAGTACACCTTGAAAATTATTTATATGATCAAGAATCAGACTTCCCCTCTTGTACTTGAAAGTCATCAATTGCTTTAGTAGGAACTACTTGTTATTGCCGGTCTTTGAAGCGTAAAATGTCTTCATCTTTTTCCACAATGTCCTAGAATGTGTCTCATTTACGATATAGTTGCGAATATTATCTTCAACCCATTGTCTTATATATTGTCATGACTCGATTTCTCGGATCATGATGGCACCTACTATACCACCAGTAGGAGAACTAAACCCCGTAGTCTGCAGCCAAAGTGGAGGACTACTACAGTTAATGCGGAAGAATATGAAAAAAATAGTAAAGATAATAAAGAATTGCAGAATACACCCAAGACCCGATGTCAATGTCAAACGAACCACTAGTATAGAA
>JBDJHY010000008.1:2924864-2946885 GCA_039654485.1 Withania somnifera | reverse complement strand
TCTAAGACCGTTATGTTATTCGTGCCTGGTGTACCCTCAGTTGTATGGCAGGGTTCTATTAGTCACTCCCCAGTGCGGGTTGTTTCTTTTGTTCAGTCCCATAAACTTATAGTTGGGGATATTTTAGCTTACGTATCTTATGTTCATGAAGTGAGCACTTCTCATAATTCTCTTGAATCTGTGCCCATTGTTAGTGTCTTTCTTGATGTTTTCCCTGATGATTTGCATGGCCTTCCACTTGAACTGTTATTGATTTTTCCATAGAGGTTGAGCCGGGCACAAGGCCAATTTCGATTGTATCTTATCGTACGGATCTAGTGGAGCTCCAAGAAGTACTGATTTGGTTGCTAAAGGTTTCATTCTTCCCATCATTTCCTTATGCAGTGCTCCAGCATTGTATATGAAAAAAGGACGAGACTATGTGCATGTCCATTGATTATAAGTAGCATGACCATTGATTATAAGTATCTAAATAAGGTTACCATTAAAAATAGATACCCCTATGACGAATTTATGATATTTCGCACTAGATCTAGGGTCCTACCATGTTCTCGAAGATTGACTTGAGGTCAGGTAACAACCAGTTGAGGATTCGAGCTGAGGATATTCCAAATGCTGCTTTTCGGACTAGATATGGGAATTATGAGTTCCTGGATATGTCGTTTGGGCTGACTAATTCCCCAAACACATTCATGTATCTTATAACTATAGGGTTTTAGACCTTATTTGGATTCCTTCATGATTGTGTTTATCAATGACATCTATGTTAACACCCAAAGTCAGGAGCAGCATGAGGGGAACTTGAGGGTTGTACTTTAGACTTTGAGAACAGATTATCTCTATGATAAGTTCTCGAAGTTTGAGTTTTTTTTTTTTGGACTCTTTATCTTTTTGGGTATGTCATATCTTAAACAGGTATTAGCCTGGATCTAGAGAAGATTACACCAGTCCGAGATTTTCCTTGGCTGACTACTCCCTACAAGATTCTTAGTTTATCAGGTTAACTGGGTGCTATAGATTATTTCTGCAGGACTTCTCATCGATAGAATCTCCTATGAATATCATGAACCATAAGGACATTCCTTTCCAGTGGTCTAAGGAGTGTGATTCCAATTTTATGAGGCTCCAGGAGTTGCTCACTTAAGCACCAGTGTTGTCACTTCCATTTAGGGCCAACCATATACAGTTTACTATGAATTCAGGTATTTGTTTATGGTTTATACTAATTCATCTGTGTATAGTTATTGCATATCATTCATGTTAGTTAAAGGTTCACGCATGAAACTACCCCAACCATTATTTAGAGTTGGCATTAGTAGTCTTTGCGGTCAAGACATGGAGGAATTACCTCTATTGATTTCATTGTGAGATTTTCACCAACCACTATAGCTTAAAGTATATAATGAGCCAGAGGGAGCTCAATATAAAGACAGAGAAGATGGGTCGAAGATGCCTTGAGTTAGAAGCGAGTAGCATGGGAAGCTTGGCTTACATGTTAGTTCCAAAGAGACCATTAGCCTTGGACATTCAATCCTTAGCTAAAAACTATATCAGGTTGGAAATTTTAGACCAAGGAAGATTTCTAGCTCATATTGAGGCTATACATACCTTGTCTGATCAGACTGACTGTGACAGTATGAGGATAGATCCATGGTACATAGTCGAGAGTTATTTTTTAGGGATACTATTGCGGTGCTTCGTCAAAATCAGATGGTGTGTTGTGGATGGGTAGCCATATTTGTACCCAAGTTTGATAGATTGATTCAAACTATTATTCGCGAGGACCACTAGATAAGATATTCCATAGTCAGGACACCAATCAATGTTTTAACGCAATAATATACTTGTTGTCAAGACTGTCACGATCAAGTTTCTAACATCACTTTGGCTCTTTGGTAATCTGGCCCAATCATTCCATACTCAATATCAACAATTTAAACATAATAGAAAAGTCATGGCAGTATGTTGTTCAATTACATCAAATAACAAGGAAATCATCTCAACACAGAGGTGAAAATCATTAAATCACCCATATTATTCTAGTTTTTATAAGGATTCACAAATGATATATTTCAATCGAGGGATTCATTATAAGGTAATTTTCGTTGTAGTTTTAACTCAATATATTCCAACCAAATCATTTCAATTGAACTAATCATTAGATAACACAAAGTCACGAATCACGAAATCACATCATCAATCAATCCCTTATTTTGAACCTGACATATACAATTCTGGAAACCCCAAAGTAATCATCTTTACCCATCTAATCATAATTAAGCAAGTAATCACTAATGCTTTAAATAGAAAAGGCCCTAATGTTCCCTCCACCTATTCAAAAAGAGCCTAAAATGCCCTTCGTTAACCTATTAGACCTAAAAAGCCCTTGCAGTTAACCTATTGGGATAATTTAAGGAATGAATATGAAACAAAAATGAATTAATTAATTAATGATGTGTCATTTCGTTATTGGTTGATTAATATTTGACTTAATTAGTGAACCGTATTTGAACTGGGCGGTTCATACCCAAAATAAACCAAAAACACTTTGTATCAATTTTATATGCTTTTAAAATATCTAACACTTCTCTTTGAAGATTCTTCATCAACTCACCATGAACAAGGTGATGAAAATGAAGTAATGGAAGAACGCATGAAGAACCTTCAAATCTTCATAACTTCTTCATTTTAGCTCTAATGTCTTCCAAATTCAAAACCAAAGCTCCTTAAAGTATAGAGAACATTCCCCAAACAATTTGGGGCTTCAATTTCAACAAATTAAACAAACAATTCAGCTCTTACCTTGGAATTTCAGAACTCTATGAAAAAGAACACCCACAAATTCACAACTCCCTCAATTCAACTCTAGTTCACACGAAATTCGATATATGAGTTCCTTTTGATATAGATATGAATTTCAAACACCTTAGAACCTTCAATTCCTGATAATTAAGCACATATAAATTTCCAAAAATTCAAAAAATGGTTTAATATGAAGAACTTGAAAAACACAACATTCATAACTCACTCCAAACAACTCTGATTTTCAGGAATGAAAACTTCAAGAAAAGTATGATCAAGTAATAGTCCTTCCCATTTTACCTCCTTAATTTGTTCTTTATGTAACTTTTCAGCCTCACACAACTTTTAGCTGAATTTTCTTACATCAATCGCATCAATCCTTGCACGCAACTCATCCATTAAGTTGCTAATATCTAAGAAAAACTTGTCGACCTCATGAAAGAACTTCATTTTTCCTCTATCAAGTATGTTATTGTATGCTCCATGCTCCTATAAAGATTTTCAAATTGATCTAATAATTTCCTGCACAAATCTATACAATAAAGAGTATAAGCATCATTAAAATTTTCATTAGCAAGATTTGGGGTGGGGTAACAATACACCAAAAACTCAGTCCAATAGCCACAACAAAACTCACAAGATGGAGATGGTGCACACAACACACCCTTGAAAATATCTGGCATTGCTGCCAAAAGTGGGGTTCTCTACAATAAGGACATGCATTCATAAAACAGGAATATTTATCAATCACACTTTTTCATGTAAAGATGTCATCTCAGATAGAGTACTATTTTTTTATTTATATTTTTAAAAAAACTAAAATAATGAAAATTAATGATTATACAAAAAGTTATATATACAATAAATTAAATAATTTAAAAGAAAAGTTTAACCCAAAAAAAGGTTAATTTCCATGTCCCCTGCAATGGCGCTAAAAATTTACTGCGTCCAAATACACACAAAAGTGTACCCTAAAGTACAAGTAATATAGTGGCTCTTGTGAGCTGCATTTCGAACTCACTAGGACTTTATATTAATTATTTAACTAAATGAAACTAATTCTAATTATTTATTTAAGAGGAAAGTTCTAGAGATATATTTGTAAATTTAATTGAACTAAGAATAATAAAATTAACTAATAGACAATTAATCTGGAGAAGAATGTTTTTTTACTCAATCAATGAATGAACAGAACTAGGATTATGGATTTGTTAGCAGTCATATTTAATTAATATAATTAATTAACTTGAACTATCTTATTGTTTGTTCTGGGATTTATTCTATGAGTAGTGAATGATCATCCACTAATCACCTATCTATATTAACCTCACAACTACTTCGATTGACATGCTTGTGATAATATAATTTTGATGCATTATAGTTGTCTTCCAGTAATTAAGCAAGTGAGACAAACTAAGTACAAGATCTCGTCTTAGTTTCTATAATCTATATATGAACTCACTCCTTATGAACCTATATTAGTAAAATCCATGCATCGGAAAAAAGTATGCGATCAATACATTTGAATATACTGAATAGGTGAGAGGGATAGTGCAACAAGCTAGATAAATAAATAAGAATCTGTCTATGCAATGCACGAGCACATAACAGATACCTCGACTACCTTGACCCAAATGAGCAAGATATATGCAATAACACAATAATATAATAAAAGACTTCTTTTAGTTTTGTTACCCTTACCTCTATATTTTTTGACTCCACTCATCTGTCTATCAAAGGACTAACCAAACTAACTGAGCTAACCACATAACTGACCTGGGAGATTCTATAATTGACATAACTTTTGCACAAGGCTACAAGGTAAAACACATATCACTATGTTCGGTGGGGTCCCAAACCTATCAAAGTAAGGTACATGAACTTATTTGTAGTGGATCCACTAAGCTTTAATGTTAAATACCACTTTAGTAAATGAACTTACCAGTATTTGGCTACACAGGGTATCGGATAAGTACAATTTCTCCAAAAAATGCTCTTGGTGCTGATACGACTCCTAGAACTGACCATGAACTGAACATAACATTATAATATCTGTGTATCTTGACCATATAAGGGCCTATGAACTGATAATCTATTTGTCTTGGCCACATAAAGTCCCCTGAACTCATAATTTGTCTGACTCTGCCACATTTCAGTCACATTATCATGTCTTAACCTTCTTTTAGTTAACTGACTCATGATCTATAATTAGACTCTTAAAGATAATGATTAGGTTATAATCTAAAAAACTGACGATGACCATGAAATTCATTCTACAACTGACCATTCTATGAACTATGAACTCAAATATTGGAAACCTGCCTAATACATAAATGACCAAGCATATAGACTCCATATAAGGGACATAAACTCATAAACTTGACCAAATTCCCAATTCATAATAATTTATGCAATTCTAACATATTCATAAACAAGAGTATACAAAATACTTGAATTAATTACATGAACATAATTTTATGGGATTCACCCTAGCTATGTCATGCATGAATTTAAAATGGGTAGTTCGGAATAAGGATTGTAAGTAAAACTTGATATATCTAAATAACAAAATTTTGAGAAAATTCAAGGAGGAAATTGAGGATAAAAGGCTACTCAGAGATCCCTTGAAGAAGAAACCTTGTCTTTGTTCTTTTGAGAATTGGAAGAAGATTTGGATTTGATTTGGTCTAGGGTGGAATGAATAAAAATAAGTGTTTGGGGATTAAATACCTCTGAATTTAGGACACAAAAATACATAGGATTATGTTTAAAAGGTGAGAAACGTCAACAATAGCTTTGTAAAAAGTAGAAAAAAATTACCCAAAACCAATATGTAACCGCGACCTCAACCGTGTATGATTGTTGCTATGGAATACCACCTAACTGTGTCATGGTTAGTGGCATGAAAACAATCTTATCATGACACTGTGGGTGCCACGGTTACCTTTAATCCAAAATTTCCTACACACTTTCTAAGAACATGTCAGATTTGCTATCGCTCCAAGCTTCCTACCGTGGCTCATCCTTAAAATGTAAATCAATTTATAAACATGTGGGGTTGATCACCAATAATTGCTAAGATTAATCATATTTATATGCCTTAAAACCATTAATATCCCATGTTTTGACTTGATTTTGAGAACACTTATGTGTTTTTTGAGTATCTTATTATCAAATATGTGTGTAGCATTACTAACCCATTTGATTAGCAATTTCAGGTATATTTGGAGCCTTAAGGAAGGTAGATCAAGTGAAAGTGCAAGACAAAATAAACAAAGAGGAAATGTAGTAAAAATTTTCCCTATCATGATAGGGATCACGATGTTGTGTCTTGACCATCATGATTGGGATCACGTTGTGATCCCCTGTTTAGCTGGGTTGGAATTATTTCCAACTTGCAAAAAAAGTTGGGAGAAAAATAGTCTTTGTTTTGGGAATTTGGATAACCCTTAAGGAGATGTTTTTGGGAGTAGTGCAGCACTTAGGAGAGAAAATAACAAGTGGAGAAGATATTCAAACAACCTAGGGTTACTTCTATCGCTCAATTCTTGTACATTCATGTTAAATACATTATTTTATGAATTGATTATGACTATTCTTGGCTAAAAACCCTTGTTTTGGGGTTATGGATAGCACATGATGAATGATATTAGTTGAACATAAACTATTGATTATTTCTCATAATTAATTGTTCACTTCAATATTAATATGGTGTAATTGATTGGACATTACTAGAATAAATTTATAGCTCTAAAAGTGTAGTAATTCGAGAATCAGACTAGTGGAAAGGGAGCGTAAAGAGTGATATAATGTTTGTTGGATCAAAAGTTAGAATAAAAGAGTGATATTATCGTGTACTTAGTTGACTCACTCAATTTTAAAGGGATGATATCTATAATGCATTTATATTCAATCATCACAACACAAGTCAATTGAACTAGTTATGGGGATTATATAAAAAGTTATTAGAGGACTTTAAACCCCTAATGCAAAATTTCAACATGGAATCAACAATTTGAGTAATAATGGTGTTTAAGGAAACTGAGATCCTATACGAATGTGCGTAATGTCATAGCCCTAAAATGTTTGTTTATATCGACACACTTGTTTTTTCTTCCCTAGTCTCATTTAAATTTCTTTAGTTAAAGATAGAATAATATAAAATCCAAATTCTCCTAGTATGACTTACAATTGCATATATATTGAATTCCCTATAGGAGTCATTTACAACATTAATTTATAATACCAAGTCCCTAAGGGTTCGATATTCGGCTCGAAAGAGTCACTATATTAGTTGTGAGACCACGTACGCTTGCGTGGGTGCTTTGAAGACAACAAGTTTCTGGCGCCGTTGCCGAGGACTTGGAAATTAGCTAGTTTTTATTCTTGTAAGATATTTTGTATTGTGCATTTGTTAATGTCTTGATCCTAGTACAATTAATTTTTTCAGGCGTTAATTACAGTTAATCTAGCACAGAATAGAGACTTGATGGAACCTTTTCAGGAGCCAGAATATTTTTTAGAACAACACCGAAGGAACAAGGCATTCTCTTATCCAGTTCAACAAGTTACACTGGATCATTGAACAATTGTAGTGCCTGCTAAAATGGCAGCTACAAGGACTGTCTATGGGTTGGCTATACCAAGGGCCACAAATGTTGCCTCTACTATTCAAAAACCCGCACCTGGAGGTAGATTTGAACTAAAGTAAAACATGGTGCAGCTTTTGCAGACTAGTAGGAGGTTCACTAGTCTTGTTCATGAGGATCCATAGCAACACATTCAGAATTTTCTTGAGATTAGTGACACTTACATTCCAAAGGGAGTTTCACAAGATTATGTGAGACTCACTCTATTACCTTTCTCCTTGCTTGGTGATGCAAAGAAATGGCTAGCTGCAGAGCCACCCAATATATTCTTACATAGGAGGAGTTAGTGAGGATGTTCCTGATTCATTTCTTTCCATTCAAAAAGACAACAAGGGTGAGGAGTGAGATCCTAAGCTTTAGACAAAATTCAGGAGAAAACCACTACAAAGCTTGGGAAAGGTTTAAGGTTGCTCAAAAATTGTCCTCATCATCAGCAATCCAATTAAGTGTTGCTATATACCTTTATAGAGGAACTGGAACCTAACTAAAAAATATTGCTAGACCCAGTAGCAAGGCGACAGGCCTTGGAGAGAACATATTATGAGATGTATGCATTACCGAATAGGATTGCCAAAAGTTCGAATTAGAATGGAGATGTATCAAAAGAAAATGGTATGTAGAATAATGTTGGGGTTATAGAGTTAGATGCAGTCACAGCTTTATCAGCACAGATTTCATCTTTTTAAAACATGTTTTCACAAGCTTTCAGACAGTAACAACAGCAGGCTGCAGTGAATGCCGTCAAATCTCATGTTATGAATTGGTGTTAGACATGTGGTGGAGGAGATCATATGTCTGATGTATGTGGGGCCAATCCTGATCAAGTTAACTTTGTGGGAAATTCCTTGAGAGGTACAACAAAACAATACTATGGTAACACTTACAACTAATGATGGAAAAAGCACGCAAACTTCTCTTGGGGTTTAAATAAGAATCAACCATATCAACAGGGTCCAGGTCAGTATAGAAACCATCAGTCCAATCAGCAGCAGGGATCCAAATTCAATCAAAAGAATTATGGTACTTCACATAATGTGCATCCTATTAATAGTTAAGAAGAGATGCTTAAAAAGTTACTAGAGGGGCAGACACGTGATAGTGAGAGACTAGCAAGGTCGGAAGCAGATCTGAAAAATCAACCAATGGCTACATAGAAACTAGAGAGCCAAATGGGTAAATTGCTATGTAAAAAAAAATACAAGGCCACAAGGGGGTCTTCCAAGCAACACAGACCAAAACCCAAGACAAGTAAACGTAGTTACCACAAGAAGTGGGTTGCAGCTGTTTGAGTTAGTGCCTCAGAAGGAAAATCAATTAAGCAAAGAAGCTAAAAGCAACAATGACAATGTAGACAGTGGCAAGAAAAAAAATACTAAGTCTGGGGGTGCAACAGTTATTATGAGATCTATACCACCATTTCCTTAATGACTGAAAAAATAAAAAGAAGAAGAAGGATTCAAGAAGTTTAAAGAATTATTGGGGCATGTTAATATTGACTTGCCTTTGATAGATGCATTGCAGGGAATTCCCAAGTATTCCAAGTATATGAAAGACATTGTGGCTAATAAAGACTGTTTCACCGAACATGCCACAATGGCCTTTATTCAAGAGTGCAAATCATGCATTCAAAATAGATTACCCATAAAGCAAAAAGATCGAGAAAGTTTCACCATTCAACTTACTAATGGCCAGGATCTCAATGGTAGTGGGTTATATGATTTGGGTGCAAGAATAAATCTCATGGAAATGCATTACTTTAAGAAAATAAGTTTGGTAAATCTAAGACCCACCACAATCATTCTACAATTGGCTTATCAATCATTAGTTAGACCTCTTAGCATAATGGGGAACGTGCTGGTGCAGGTGGGATCGTTGATATTTCTTGTGGGCTTATTATTATTATGGATTTTGATCCATTTCTGGAAGTCCCATTTATTTTGGGGCATACATTTATGGACACTGGCCGTGCGTTGATTGATGTGGATGCAAGGTGACTCACTATGAGGGCGCATGACAAAGTAAAAGAGTTTGATGTTTACAAGGCCCTAAAGCTACCTAAAATATATGAGGAGTTGTCAGAAATCACAGTGTTTGATACAGAAAATAAAGTGGCAGTACAGATTGTTAATGATCTGCTAGTAAGGGTAATTGCAGGTCGAGAAACTAAAGGTGATATTGAGGCCTACAAGATGATCTAGATATGATACCTTGCTACCCTCCTCCAAATCCATCAGTTGAAGAAGCTCCAATGTTGGAGTTAAAAGTATTGCCAATCCATATGAAGTATGCTTTCTTGGGTAAAGATGAGACGCTGTTAGTTATACTTTTTGCAGAATTATCCGAGGCACAGGTTGTTGAAGATCTGGCAGTGTTGAAAAAATAAAACAGGTGATTGTATGAAAAATATCTGATATTAATGGCATCAGCCTTGCATTGTGTATACATAAAATTCTGATGGTGCACAACTATAAAACAAGGGTACAACAACAGTGGAGGCTGAATCCACTAATGAAAGAGGTGGTGTGAAAAAAGGTGATCAAATGGCTAGATGCAAGTATAATTTTCCCTATATCCGATAGAAAAAGCATGATTCCAGTGCAGTGTGTACGTAAAGAGGGAGACATAACCATGGTGAAGAATGATAAAGATGAGCTGGTGTCGACTCGTACAGTCACTGGGTGGTAAATTTGCAAGGACTATTGTAAGCTCAACGAGGCAACTCAAAAGGATTATTATCCAATTCTTTTTATGGATTTGATGCTCGATAAACTTTTTATCCAACATTATTTTTATGTCTTGGATGGATAATCGGTGCATAATCAAATAGACATAACTCCATAAGATCAGGAGAAGACCACGTTTACATGCCCTTTCGGTACTTATGCTTTCCAGCACATACCCTTTGGGTTATGTAATGCGCCTGCTACCTTCCAAAGGTTCATGATGGCTATATTTAGTGATATGGTAGATGATTTAGTTGAAGTATTTATGGAAGATATTTCAATTTATGGGAACTCTTTTGATGTGTGTTTACAGAATCATGAAAAAGTCATAGCAAGATGTGAAGAGAAACACTTGGTGTTGAATTGGGGAAAATGTCACTTCTTGGTGGAAGAAGGCATTGTCCTTGGACACAAGGTGTCCAAGGTTGGTTTAGAAGTTGACAAGGCCAAGACTAATGTGATTTTAGAGTTATCACACCCTGTCACAGTGCGAGGGGTGAGGAATTTTCTTAGGTATGTCGGGTTCTATAGGAGGTTCATCCATGACTTCTTAAATATCTCTCAGCCTTTGTGTAGATTGCTCAAAAAAGATGCAAAATTTGAATTCTCCGTTGAATGTTTGAAAGCCTTTAACCATCTGAAGAAGACTTTGACTGAGGCTCTTATTCTTCTTACTCCTGATTGGGAGTTTCCTTTTGAATTGATACGTGCTATCCAGATCCTTACTGGCATAATATATGGAGGTGAAAATCTTCAGTTTTCTTGGTCATGCTGGGTTCTATAGGAAATTAATCTGTGACTTCTCAAAGATCTCTCGGCCTTTGTGTAGATTGCTTGAAAAAAAATGTAAAATTTAAATTCTTTGCTGAATGCTTGAAAGCCTTTAACCATCTGAAGAATACTTTGACTGAGGCTCCTATTATTGTTGCTCCCTAATGGGATTTTCCTTTTGAATTAATGTGCGATGCGATGGAAACTGTCGTGGGTGAAGTACTAGGACAGAGGAAGGATAAGATCTTCAACTCTATTTATTATGCTAGCAAGGCTCTATATACCGCATAGGTTAATAATACTATCACTGAGAAAGAGATGTTCGCATTGGTTTATGCATTCTATAAATTTAGGGCCTACCTAGTAGGAACTAAAATAATAGTGTAAACCGATCATGCGGCGGTTCGGTACTTGCTAAATAAGCAGGATGCAAAACCGTGGTTGATTAGGTGGATCCTTTTGCTTCAAGAATTTGATCTTTAGATTCCAATTGTAAAGGCTATAAAAATCAGGTGGCTGATCACCAACCATGCGCTCATTGAGGAGCAGAGGCAAATCAGAGAAGAATTCCCAAATGAACAACTGATGAACTTATCAATATAACAGCTGCCATGGTATGCAGATATAGTAAATGTATTAGTGAGTGGGGTATTTCTACCCAGAGCCACAAGTCAGAAGAAAAAATGACTGAGTCATAATTGTAAGTTTTATTTCTGGGATAAACCATTCTTGTATAAGCAAGGCCCAGATTAGCTTATTAGGAGGTGTGCCTTTGTCATACTTGTCACCTACCTGGCACGTTATTATGTTAGAATTGGCTTGAGTAATGAATGTGGACACATTGCAACTTCGTAATGCACATTCATAAAGGGAAGTCTAAGTACCTTGCAGTTATACGCAAGTGCAAATTGAGCTATATTGCAATTTAGTTGTGGTACCATGAGTTATGGGTTAAGTGTGGAGTGGTTTCCACCATCCTCGCATTTCATGTTATGTAATATATGTGCTATTTCTAAATGTACGGGTGTAACTGGTGGTAGTAGAATAAATAAATTGGGCGTTGTAACAAAGTCCATAAGATGATGTGAAGGTATAAATCCACACTTGGTCTTAAAATGTAATAGTTAAGGGAAGTCTTATGTACCTTAAATTTAGTGACTGTCAAGTATGTGGTGTCTTCAAACATAAGTGTGAGGTGGAAACACCACCTTTTAATGTTGTGTTATGTGTTCCTTGTGGCTATACTAATACAGATTTCTTTATTTATAGGACAATGCCTCCGAAATCTAACACACCAACTCACTAACAAAAAGTTGCATGGTTAGGTTAAGTTTTGCTTGTCGAAGCACTAAATGAGCTCATAGGGATTTTGTTGAGGAGCCACCTCTTGTGGCACCTCCTAAGGTAAAACATCGTCATTTTGGTATTACTATTATAGAAGATTTCGAAAAAACCTGGTATCGACAAAAAATCTATAGCCCGATATCTCCCTATTAAGAGGATTGACACGACAAGTTTAGCTACAGAGATACCGCTGATTTTCACCCAGGTTCGCTAACTATGTTTAGATTTCATCTTTGAGGTCCTAGGAGAATGTAATATCGATGTGGTCAGGGAGTTCTATGCCAATTGGAATCCAAAGGAAATAGATGAGCTAAAGGTGAAAGGGCACACTTTCTGGGTAACGACTACCTTTGTCAACAATATATTAAACACTAATGATGAGGCGGACATAACACTGTTACATAATTTTTAGAGGCACTCATCATATTAGCATATTTTCCACACTCTTTATGGTGTCAATTCATAGGCCCGATGGATTATTGATGCTCAAGGGCACCACTCCTCCCTTTCGTTTTCTCATCTCAATAAAGAAGTTCGTTGTTGGTTGAAGATTATCAACCCATTTCCATATGCCTATTAATTAATACACCACCATGATTCGGAGCAGCATATGCCTTTTTTGTCTATACACTAATGACAGACATAGATATAACTATTCGTGGGGCAATTCGAGCCTCGATAAAGAAGGAAAGATATAGTCAGCGGTGGAGGTATAGTTTCAGGAGCATGATCACAAGATTTCTGTATGGTCAAGAGGTTGAATAAGATCTAATAGATTCCATCTATCTTCCACTTGCTAAAGTTGTGGATGTTACAAAGAGTAAGGTCGCAGCTGATGGTATAGGGCGGGAGGGGGAAAAAATTAACACAGCTAGAGCACAACGCCATGTATGAGAGCTATTTTGGTTTCATGTATGGAACTGAAATGTTGAAGCTGTGGATTAGCGGTAGGACTGCAATGGAAGAAGAGATAAATGTCGTACACTTACAGTACCCGCTGAATGATTATGCTCGCATGATGTGTAAAATTGGGCGTCCTTTTGTAGAACCCATCGATGATGATGTCCCTACTGAGGATGAATATGCATACGGGGATTCTGATGCTAAAGATGAGAGTGATGATTAGGAGGGTGATGTTGTGGGGGATGCTGCTGATCTGACAAATGAGGACAAAAACCTTCACATCTCCGACCCGGAGGACCTTGACGACTGATCATAGAGTTTTATATACTTTATCTTTTATTATATTTTGTGCATTAGGGACAATGGTTGTTTTTTAAGTGTAGGGTAGGGGCTATAAATATCCTTGGTAAGTTGATTATAGGGGGTGAGTTGATAGTATGACGTGGTTTGTTTAAATTTAGTTCTTCCTTATGTTGTACTTTTTATTTTGGCTGATTATGTACTTTTAAATTTTGTTGGTTATGTAATTCTTATTTTTAATTTTTGTATTTTAATGTTTTTACGTTAATTTTTCATTTTTGTATTTGTTTTTGGGGTTCCTTAGCTTTTCTTGCCTGCTCTTTTCTAAGGATAGTCCCATTGATCCGGAATAGATAGTTATTTGTGTTTATTTTATTTTCTTTTTAGTCGTACAATAAAGGACTTTTCTCGAAAATGGATGAATGACGATCGTCTTAAGGAAAATTCATCGTAGATAGGAATAAAATAGGTGCAACCCTGTAATAATTGCAAACACTTAGTACATTAGAAAGTGTCCCTAAATTTGAAAAAAATAAATAGCTTTGAACTACACCTAAGCACAATGAGTAGGTTACTAGGAGAGATATGCACATGATATAACTCTTAACACAAACGATACTTTGGATTAATAATGAAATATCATTCAATTTGTGTTGATTTGGGACTCAACATTTGTGTAATGCTAGTCGAATCGATGTTCCAAGTGAAGTGAGATTCTTGCATCTTTCATGTTTTGTATCTTAGTCTAGAAATTTTCCTTTATGTTATCGAAGAGAAATAAAAGGTATTTCTTTGACTAGAAAATGATATAGGACCTTGTTGATATGTTTTGTAAAAAGTTAGCCTATTCAGATATAATATCACTAGTCAGCCAGTTGAGCTTATTGCTTATTCTTTGGTAGCCGTAATTTTGCATTAATCCTATTTATTGAATCCCTATTTTTGCACCCTGCTTCCTATAGCACTGGTACAAAAGCTGTGATTGGAGTTGTAAATATTAATAAAGGAAAAAGGAGGAAAAGGGGTACCATTGAGCGTAATATGGTAAGAACACCTTCTTGGATAGAGTGCCAACATTCCAAGAAAAGGCACTTAGAAAAAAAGTGATTAATAAAACAAAGAAAAAGAGAAAGTACTCAAAATAAAAATAAAAACATTTGAGAAAGGCCTTCTTGAAAAAACTGAGTTGGTTAGTGAGAAAAAGATTAAGAAAAAAAATTTGAAGTGAAGGATTAATTGTTGTTGAAAAGTAAAAAGTGTGAAGTGCTTAGGGAAGTTTAAGTCACTATTATATAATTTTTCTACTCGTCCCTTAGCTGTAATAACCATCATGGTCATTTATGATAAACATGTGATATCTTGCATTCTAGAGCATTTTAGTAGTTTTCCCAAGTCATTTATGACTTGCTGGGTCCGGTAGCTCGGATCCCTAGCGACTCAGTTGAGAAATATCTCAAATTGCATGTTTTAGAGCTAACACTAAGTACTCGTTGACCAAAGTCAACTTTCCTTCAGGAAAAGCTTAGAATTAAATTTGGATAGTTCCGTCAGCTCCGGAATGCCAAACAAAGTCAAGATTGACCTTACATTTGTATTTTGGAGTTTTTGTTTGCAAGTTATGTGAAATTATGGATATTAGTTAAGTGTATGGCCTAAAATTGAGCTTAAGTGGTATTTTAATGTTCGGAGGGCCAGATTGGAATTCTGATGCTTCCAGTAGTTTTGAAATGATTATTTTAGGCTAGGTGAGGTTTTGGTATAATTTCTGGACTTTTCGTTGCATTTTCGAGGTGTCTGTGGAGAAGTGCACATTTGCCTACTTTTGGTTTGCGGAATCATTTTGCGTAAACGACCTCGGATCTCAGTTTTATCGATTCCATTGAGTCTGAAACATCATTTCCATGTTGCATGCATATTTGGTTTGTCCAAGTTAGACTCCATTTCATGTCCGAATTCTCATTTGGAAATTCTGAAAAGGTAGCAGCAGCCTGCTATGCGTGTAAGTGCAGTACCTCATGGCGATCACGCTAGGCCTTCCACGACCGCGATGAAAAAATTTTCCCTAAGCAATATCTCACGACCTTGTCCATGCAATCGCGATAGTTTCCCACTAATCTACTCAGCGTGATTGCAACTACCCCAATGCAATCGCGATGCCTACCTGTTTCTTTCAATGCGATCGCAGTCACCCCACACGATCGCAAAGCAGCGCGACTGGCAGTATATATATTCCTGCACGATTTTCCTTTTTTATTTTAGCAGCCCTTCTTCATTTTACTCTGTTTTTGAGCGAAAACAAATCCCCAAACAACAATTCAAGGTCAAGGAAGGTACTCTCATCGTTCCCTATCAATTCAACACATTTTTGGGGAAGTTTTCCTCTCTTCTCCTTCCTAAATTTCTTAGTTTTCAACCATTAATGGCCCCAAGAGTTGAGATTGACAAAACCATCCCCTAATCTATTAATTTTCTTGTAATTCTTTGTTAATTGTATATCATTGTTTCTAGGATCGTTATTTCATCTTAATTCCAATGCTGAATTCATGAGGATTGAATCTTTGACCCCTTTAGGGTCAATTTAGTCCGCCTTATTTGAAGCCCTTCCTAAGCTTGCATTGTGATCAATTTTAGCCCACGGGTTCCTACTGACGTTGGAAACCGCATAATGAAATTTATTTTTCAATTTTGGCGAACGGGCCCTGTAAGCCTAATTTAGGCCTCATTTTAGGTCTAGTCTAAAACTTAGCATAAAATACACCGTTAGACTCGTATTAGTCTATAGAATATATTGATGAAAGTTTTAGATTATTTGGAGAACGATTGATGTCAATCGGAGAAAGTTTGGTGATATTAAAGTGCTTTCTCGTCGGACGACAGGTAGGCTCTGTGGGGATATCTCTGGGTTATAGATTTAATAACTATACTAAATAACATTCGTGGATTGGGTAGCTAGGCTGTATAGTAACCTATACCATTCTTTCATCCGTTCCATGTTGATATTGATATTTTGGTACCCGAGTGATATGGGGTCCGAGACTTAGCATTTGATTAGAGATACTTGTGCAAGGCATAGGATGTGGATACTTCATGAATATTTGTTGTATGTTATTGATATGTTGTGCATTCATGACTCGAGAGGCTGGGCCTATGGTTCCGATGAAAGTGCATTGGGGCTGGGTAGTATCACTACCAAATTTATAAGCCATGACGGCTAGCAGATAATTTGATAATAAAGTTAATAGCGGTATAAAAGAATAAATGAGAACACTTTAATAATAATATAAGTAATTATCTTTTACTTTTTTAGTCTCGACATTGTATCGAGCACCCGGTAATATCGTTTTCACTTATTTTAGTCCAGGAAATACCTTTTCAATAATAAATACTGGGACTTGAGACCGACTCCATTCGGAAGTGAGTACAGCACTGGACTTGAGTCCGTCATCGTACGGTAGTGAGTATAGCTTTTTGACGCACATGGTGCTACTGATTGTGAAAACATGATGATACTGATTTATTAAGGACTAGTGGTGATACCCTATGATATATTAGTATTGTATGCCTTGACCTGTCGAGTATGGCTAGCGGATATTATTGATTTAAGGCACAAGGTGCAAGTGAATATCATTGTTTGAGGCATAAGATGCCGGCGGATATTGTGGATATGTGCACAAGGTGCCAGTTGAGATTCATTGCGGTTCTGAAATTGGGATGTATTTTGATGATATTCATGTGTGTGTTTACTTTTCTGCACTTATTTTCTTCAGTTTACCCCTGGTAGTATGGTGATGCCTACGGGCGAGCATGTTTCTATGTACGTTGTGTTTTCTTATGGGGGACTTGTCAGCATTTATTTGCTTTGCTTTATTATATGTATTACTGGTTAGGTGTCCGTATTGGTTAGTTATTGCTTCATGTTTTGTGGGATTTGTGCCTTACACTCCTAATCAGTTATTTACCCTTTCCCTTGAGGTTACCGGTATACTGACCATGCTCTACTCCTATCTTTTTTTATTCTTATTTATTGTATATTTATTTACATATATTGTGCAAGGATTTCGGGTACGTTTTCCTTCATTGCCTGAAATCCTATATGTGATTAGCTTGGAATATCATTCTATGAGATACTTGATTCGTATTTGAGTTGCTAGTTTTCCCTTGTTGTACTATTTTCTTCTGTGACCCTTTTTTTGTACTCTATTATTTATTGCTTTTATTATTTCTATGTGTCTAGTGGGACCTCAAATCCTATAGGGTACGGGTTTCTTCGACAGCTTGTACTCATACTACACTTGTACATGTACAGATCCGAGTACAGGTTCCCGTTCGTGATATACAAACAGATGTTCATTTAGATTCTTTTTATTTTAGAGATTCAGGGTGAGCTTAGCGTCCGAGTTTTACCTGCTTCTCTTCAGCTTTGGCGTATTTATTAAATCTCCATATATTTCGGAGATACAGTTGTATTAAACCTATTTCAATTTTTATTGATTTTGTACTTAGTGGTTCATTTGACACTAACACCGGATTTTGGGTAGTTTATTTCTTTCGGTAAAACTTCCGCGTTTAATTATCTTTTGACTTTTGATATACTTTCATAATTGATTTAGTAGTCCTCCGCTTCGGCTACGGACTACGAGGATTGGTTCTCCTACTGGTGGTATAGTAGGTTCCATCATGATCCATGAAATCGGATCGTGACATTAGCCTACATTACAACCCATTAAATTCCTATTTGATTCTAGTCAAGCATGCTTAATTAGTGGAGATGTACATAATGGGAAAGAATATAGTACTTTGTGCATGCATGTGAATTCTTTGTGAGTGTGAGAGTTGGGCATAATTGCTAAAACGTCCTTAAAATGATAGTCAATTCGATGAATTGAGAAGAGTGTGGACTATACCTTCTTGCGAGGGCACACTTGGCGAGTCATTATGTACATAATTGGTTTGTTTCATTTAAGTGTCAAGTTGGCCTACAAATCTAAATTTGTTTTGAGTAATTTATTAGTGTGTATCTTTGCCTATGGATCTATTTTGTTGATATTCTTGTTAATGATTTGAAGTGTGTTAAGATTCCAATTAAATTGTTAGGACATAACCGATGTAATATATGAATTCAGTCATTGACTTTTAGGTTGGTTTTGTATGTGTAAGCAATTGTTCGAGGACAAATAAAAGTCTAAGTGTAGGGTGGTGATCTTAGGCATATTTATATGCCTTAACGCCATTAAAGTCCTATATTTTGACTTGGTTTTGAGAAAAATTACGTGTTTTTTGAGTATTTTATTATCAAATATGTGCGTAGCATTACAAACCCATATGATTAGTCTATTTTAGGTATATTTGGAGCCTTAAGGAAGGTAAATCAAGCGGAAGTGAAACCCAAAATGAGCAAGGACGAAATGCAGGAAATTTTGCCCTATCATGATAGGGATCACGACGTGATGGCTTGTCCATCACGATTGGGATCACGTCTTAATTCCCCTATTTAGCCGGGCTGGAATTGTTTTCAACTTGCAGAATAAGTTGAGGGCAAACTAATCTTTTGCTTGGGCGTCTATATAACCCTTAAGGAGACGATTTTGGGAATAGTGCAGCACTTGGTAGAGAAAACAACACGTGGAGAAGATATTCAAACAACCAAGGGTTACATCTATCGTTCAATTGTTGTACGCTCATATTAAATATGTTATTTTGTCAATTGAGAATGACTATTCTTGGATAAAAACTCTTGTTCTGAGGTTATGGCTAGCATATGATATATGATATTGGTTGAACATAGATTATTAATTATTTCTCATGATTACTTGTTCGTACACGTTGGTATTAATATGTTCTAATTGCTTGACCACTATTAGAATAAATCTAGCTCTGAAAGTGCACTAATTCGGGTATCTGATGAGTGGAATAGAAGTGTAAGGAGTGAGATTATGTTTGTTGAATCTAAAATTAAACTAATGAAATGATTAGAAACTAAGACATGATCGTGTACTTAGTTGACACACTTAGTTAAATATGAAAGATATTTATAATGCATTTATATTAAAATTACCACAACATAAGTCAATCGAAATTGTTGTAGGGGTTATATAATTATTGATTAGAGAACTATAAATTCCTAATGCATAACTTCAACCCTGAAATCAATAATTAGAGAAATAATGATGTTTATGAAAAACTGAGATCATATATGAATGCGTGTAATGCTATAGCCTGGAATGGTTGTTTATATCGATATAACTTGTTGTTTCTTCCCAAGTCTCATTTACATTTCCTTAGTAAAGATAGTATTATATAAAATTCAAATTCTTCAATTGTAACTTACAATTGCATATATATTGAATTCCCTATAAGAATCATTTACGATATTAATTCATAATTTCAAGTCCCTGAGGGTTCGATATTCCGCTCGAAAGAACCACTATATTACTTGTGAGACCACGTACACTTGTGTGTGTTCTTGGAAGTCATCAACACTCCTATGTTGCTTATGATGTTTTAATTCTACAAGTGTGCTCGCCGAAATATCTATAGATACAAAGCCTATTTGATCTTTCCTATTTTGAGGACCTTAACATCCACTAACAATTCTAAGATACACACTTCACATTATAGTATTGTTTGTTGCTCTTTGGTGTAATGCATTTAAAGAAATTCATTACCGAAGCCATCCTCAACAAGGTCTTCAATTCTTTTTTGTTGGAGAATGTTTTTCCAACATAAATTCCAGTCCCATCAAAGAAAGAGTGGGTTGGCTGTGATTCGAACTGCCCCTCAGCACCACCATCACACCCTTCTTGTTAAGTGTTTTGGCTATCTTGCACATCTATCTTTATGACATGATTGTTGATGCACTCATCTTTGGGTGAATCTTCATAGACTAGCGACTATGGGGGTGGTTGTGGGGTTGATTTGAAGGCTTCTACCCAAGGACTATAAAGAACGTTGATCTTTAAAATAGGGCTAGAATCATCGACAGCGACATCAAGCATGTACAAGGTCATATTCCTTTCTTTCTTTATAAATGATGGATTTATTTTTCCCTTTTCGTTCATCATGTTACTAATTACCGAGTCACTTGGATGACAATTAGGTAACTTCCCTCTCTCGAGGATGCTTGCAACCATGTCTTTATAAAAGCCATTACGATGAAACGCAATGAGCACTATCTCCTTACCCATGCCTTTCCAGTTTCAACGACTAGGAGTCTCCCCTCGCTTACCCTCTACTATAGCCTTAGTAGATTTGTTGATCTATTAATAAACTGCAGTATAGATCTAATAGAGGTCAATACTAGACTAGTGCCTTGGTCTATTTGTGTTCTATGAATATTGACGAGATCTTTGTACAGAGCTTGTCAGAAAAGAAATGGAGATTTTAACATCGGTCACCAAAAATATGAAACATAATATGGTTTTGGAGTACACCTACGGTGTTAGACCGTATGCAATGAATTTATAATATTTTTCAAAAATATTGATGTGTTTTAAAATCTATAATGTGGCAATAATGGGAGGTAAAACAAGTGGGAAAGGATGAGATGGAGTTAACTACTACGATAATGGAGTTTTTAAGCTGGTTGCCAGAAAAAATAGTTGGAAAACGATAAAAAAATAAAAACGAGCAAAAACGACCTGAAAATTTTATGGTTTTTTTTTATATAAATAAATATGCTATTTAGATATGCACTGAATTGTATTTTATAAAATATTGTGGCTGGCTCGAGGGTGAGGATTAAAATGTATTATTTAAAACTTAATTGTCTAAATACTTTTATACAATATATATATATATATATATATATATATTGTTTAATACTTTCACACAACATAAATTGAAGGAAAACATAAGGTCTCCTTTTCTTTCTTTTTTTCTATTTTAATTACTTCTTGTGGATGGTAATTGGTAAGCGATTTTCTGAAGGTTAGAATAAACTT
The DNA here is from genome assembly GCA_039654485.1 of Withania somnifera. Classification (NCBI taxonomy): domain Eukaryota; kingdom Viridiplantae; phylum Streptophyta; class Magnoliopsida; order Solanales; family Solanaceae; genus Withania; species Withania somnifera. The sequence continues at coordinate 2,925,453 of JBDJHY010000008.1, read as the reverse complement.
TTGTCTTTTTTCTATTTTAGTTATTAGCATAGAGTTTGCGCGTTCGGTCAAATCTAATCTAAATTTATATTTGTCTTAAAAAATCTATTAAATATACACAAATTATTTTATTTAAAACTCAATAACCTAAAAAATAAAAATAAAATATATAAACTTCAAATTTTTCCTCTCCCTCTAACTTGAATGCTAAGCAACTTTCTCAAGGCGGAAATAAACTCAAATCAATCAATCAAATCAGTCATAATCAGCATGTAATTCCATTTTTGGAGTCTCCTTTTCTGGGTATACTATGATACTCTATTAGTCAAGCACTACTTTATTCCACATGTGTGTCACTTGTGGATAGCGAATTAACAAGTTACACCAACCAATATAATTTGAGGCTTTAAGCAGACGTGTCAGCCGGTTTGGATCAATTTTTATTTTAATTGGATTGGATTGAACTGACTTAAGGATTGGATCGGATGATCTGTTATAATTTCAGGTCATCTGGATCAGTTCGATTTGGTCAAAATGATCAGAAATGAACTAGCCCATTAAAAAAAATTATATTTTCTTAATATATATATATATATATATATATATATAT
>JBDJHY010000008.1:2822539-2847814 GCA_039654485.1 Withania somnifera | reverse complement strand
AAATGCTTGAATGATGTTAGTTCTACTAATTTTATTTTGCCTTTTTATAGTCATATATCATTAATGGTCAACATAGGTATATCATAAACCACATTATATATACTAGATTTCTTCTTTATATATAATTGAATATGCAAATAACTACCATCGACCATATGAATATATATCCAATCAACAGTATGACTAAAAAAGACAAAATTAAATAGGTAAAATAAAATTAGTAGAATTAACATCATTCAAGCATTTTTTGAACTCCCAAATAATATAACATAATAGTTTTCCAATGTTTGAATTGTACTAATTCAATTAATTTAGTTAATCATTTTCCATTTTAGCCATATACAAGTGTTTGTCTATATATTCTAGTGATCAATTATAGATAGCTCAAAAAATGGATATATACGAGGGTCGTGTCTATAATATATGAATTAGTTTAGTATATATTATCAACCTTAGAGATATCCATTAAATTTATTTAATTGTTGCCCTTTTAAGCTCTACAAGGTGAATGTCAAGCCCTGAGTCTACATCTTGGATGAGCACGGTGTCGAGGACCCCGAAGGACTCTCAACTAACCCTGAGTATCCGATGCATACACTATTACAACAATAAAACATGATGCAAGCAATGAAAATAACATAACTAATAGCACTAACGGGTTTTTTATATAACATGAAACTAAAATAATCTGAAATAATGAAATGGTCAATCCCAAAAGCTGGATATACTAAAACTCATGTCTGAAAGCCTCTACTACATGAAAATATATGACTAGAACAACTCTCTAGCTCATGAGAACAAAATATTGGAACTAACAACATAAACTAAATTGAGGGATCTAAAATCTTCTAGATTGATCTCATAACCCTCAAATCATGAGGACTCGCCATTGAAGCTCTGCCGAATGAAGATCAAACACTATCCTTGAGCATGGGACGGATGTCCTGAATCTATATTGTAAGTGTAGGCAAAAGTATGCGTCAATACTTATGGAATGTACTAAGTACGTAGGCCCGAACAGAAATGACATGTATAAAAGAATAAATCTAAGTAGGTAAGCAATATTCTACAAATAATGAATCTGAAGATAGAAGAACTAAAAGATGAAACTGAAATATATGCAACATTGAACTGAGTTGTACACTAATAAATTGATAAACCACTCATCATATTAGATTCATGAAAACTAAGTTGCAATGACTCATATTTATTTGAAAATGTACTTGAAAACGATCATTCTGCAAATTCCAAAAATAGTCATGCTCTACTGCAAAACTGATGAGTCATGCATTATGCATATTATATTATAAAAATTAAAAGTTGAACATAGGTGGGACTTTCTTCTAACTGACATCAACCATGTGAGCACATGGAGGTCAGTATTCCAGCCCCTACACTGAAAAGGGGGGATTCTAACCTGCCACTGTTAGAACCATAACTAAGGATCCAAAATACTAAGCCACAATTGGAAAAATAAAATCTATGCTAGCTACGTAGTTATAAAACTTGGGGATCTGAAACCCGCATTCTGTTGGTGCTAAATAATTCTCCCAAATAACATACTACTCCTCATAACATAGGGATATCAAATCCAATCATAAAATCTTTAAAATTGATCCTGAACTCCATAATCATGTAATGTCATGTCATACTCTTGTATCAAAATTTATGATTCATAAAATCTATAGAGAACCATCAATGCTAAAGTTTATACTTTCTTGATATAAGAAATCAATGAGAAATTTCATGTATTTTTATCTAAACCAACAAACCATGTAGTCTTTCATGTTAAATCATGTATAATAACAAATTCATGTAGAAGAATTAAATCACGTAAAACTTGTATAAATTAAGAGTAATTATGAGGGATACCAAGGATTTGGAATTCAATATAGTTCATGCTTTAGGTTTAGAACCCCAATTTGAAATTTATAGAACTTTACTTGAAGACTATGAAATTGTGGGCATGAAAGTAAAAGGAACCTTCATTCAATACTCACATACCTGTTGATGAGGATTCTAACTGGAATGGATAGAAGAACTCTAGCCTTTCCTTGAGAGAACCTTTTAGTTTTCTAGGGGATTTTCGTAGAATGGAAAATTTTTGCTAAGTGTAGTCTATATACTACCCTTAGAAGATGTCAAAATGTCATAGTGTTGGGTCTAAAATAATTCCCTTATTGAAAGCGCTCTGAAAAACTGCCGAAGAGAAAACCACGGTCAACAATATGGTCCTGGCATTAATATTATGGTCCTTATTTTGGGTCGTAATTCAGAACTTAAAGATGGTTGCGGGATCGATACCACGGGAGCATGGTACGGGACATACTATGCATAGTATAACTTGTACTGTCTGTCTGTATTCTAAAAGTCTAGAAACTGGACCTTTTAGGGAATTGTCAGTACAACTAACAGTACGTCCATACTTTTGATACCACGGACCGAACAGTCGATCTACGAATCGAAGGAACAAAACTCAGTATGCAAGGCTTTTATATGGATCAATATTATTGTATGTACTCCGGATAATACTGTTCATATTCTTGACCTACATTGTGCCTACAACAAATTTTTCCTAGATTTTCCAATTATGCTAGGTACTGGATAAGTATTGGTTATCAGCATGAAAACATATACCGAGTCCATAGAATATCTCCCCCTTAGTATCATTCATCCTTAAATGAAGGCAGAGAATAAGAAAACTAAGCATTAACTTAGAAAACCGAGTACTAGGATGGATAAAATTAGATACTGAGATGAAAATGAACCAAAGGTCAATATAACTAAACTGAACTCTGACAGGTCATGAGTAAAATTTTTGACTGAACTGAAATATAAATGTATCTCATACGGAGTACCATTTGGTGCACATAGATTACAGAAGGGCTGACAGGGCAACATGAAGTCTCCGAAGGAACAAATTTAGATTACCTCAGGCTAAACAGGAATTTGGAAGGAACAAATGGGTATATTAAATTATCATATCTTCTTCGACTTCCCATGTTTCTCCTTCTACAGACTGGTTCCTCCAAAGGATTAACTAAGGCAACCTTTTTGTTTCAAAGTCTGTAGACCTGTCGATCTAGAATCTGAACTAGTACTTCCTCATAGGACAAGCTATCATTTACACCTACACTATCTAGGGGTACAACAAGTGATACATCCTAATACACTTCATCAATAGGGATACATGAAAGACCGGATTAACGGAATCCAACTCACAGGTAAGCTTAACTCATAAACTACCTTACCCACTCTCCTCAAAATCTGATAAAAGATTACATTTCGGGTATGCTTACCCTTCTTCCTGAATCTCATAAATCCCTTTATGGGTGAAACGTTCCATAACACCTAATCATAAACTTTATGATTACCTATACCTTTCTGAAATGATCTCTAAAATCGAGAAATGAACTGGGTGTCCCTATCTAAAATGATGGACAAGGGATTCCCATAAAATCTAAAAATCTCCTGAATGAACGGTCTAGGATAGTACACTACTACATAGGAAGCCTTGACATCTAAAAAATGGTTGACTTGGTCATCTTGTCCACAATCACCCAAATAGAGTCATATTGTCTACGAGTATGAGGCAATCCTACAATGAAGTCCATGTTCACCATTTCTGACTTCAATGCCAAAATCTCAAACTTCTAAGTCATCTCCCTGGGTTTCCAATGCTCAAATTTAACTTGCCTACAATTGGGATACTTAGAACCAAAATCTGATATGTCCCTTTTCATACCATTCCATCAATAGACTTCTCTCAAGTCCCTGTACATTTTGGTGGATTGAAAAAGTAAATACTTGGAACTATAGCAAAAATCCCCTGCTGCAACCATCGACATGGGGAACACAAAATAGGCCTTGATAAAGTACAATATCTCCCTCTTGGACAACACCTCAACTTTCTTTGCACGAATAACTTCTTTAAGCTTCATCAAGACAAGATCGCTACTCTGTTTTCCCTTCACCTCTACCACCGAAGAAGATTCTGAAGAGTTATAAACCATCACGCTACCATCATCAGCAAAAGCAAGATGAACACCTAAACGAGAAGGTCGGGGAACATCTCTGACTAATTTTTTCTCCTCTTCCCTTATATAGGCCACACTACCCATAGACAAAATGTGAAGGAATCAACCACTACATTTTCCTTACCAAGATGATACAACACACTAATGTCATAATCTTTTAAAAGTCCTTTTTTTATAAAGATTTAACTCTTTCTAGATGAACACATACTACAAGCTATTGTGATCATTAAGTACATCCACATGGGTACCATATAGTTAGTGCCTCTAGATTTTTAAGGAAAATACCACCGCAGCCAACTCAAGGTCGTTAGTTGGTAATTCTTCTTATGGGTCTTGATTTTTCTGGATACATAAGCTATTACCATTCTATGTTGCATCAATACACAACCTGGCCCAACTTCGTATGCATCACAATAAACCACGAAGCCATTTGTGCCATATGGCATAGACAACACTAGAACGGAGGTTAATCTATCCTTCAGCTCCTAAAACCTTTTCGCACAGTTGTCTGACCACTGGAATTTAACTTTCTTCTGAGTCAGTTTAGCCAAAAGTGCAGCTATAGAGGAAAATCCTTCAAGGAACCTTCTATAATACCTGGCTAAACCCAAAATATCTGAAGGAGAAATGGGTCTAGGACAGTTATTTACTGCATCTATTTCCTGTAAGTCTACTTGAATGACTTTGCCTGAAACCACATGGCCTAGGAAAGAAACTAACTTTAACCAAAACTCACACTTTAATTTAGCATAAATATGTCGGTCCTGAAGGGTCTTCAAATCAATTCTCATGCGGTCTGCATGCTGCAACTAGCTCTTAGAGTAGAACAGGGTGTCATCTATGAATACAATGACGAATATGTCCAAGTACCGAATGAACACCCTGTTCTTGAGATCCATAAAAGCTGCAAGAGAATTCATTAGTTCAAAAGACAACCATAAATTCGAAGTGAATATACCATGTCCTGAATGCTGCCTTTGAAATGTCACTATCTCTGACTTTGAGATGATAATAGCTTGATCTAAGGTATCTTGGAAAAGAAGTCAGCACCCTGAAGCTGGGAATAGGATATTTATTTTTTAAGGTGACCTAGTTCATCTGGTGGTAGTCTTTACACATTATGAGCGACCCATCTTTCTTACACACGAATGAACTAGCACACCCCATGGGACATACTAGATCTGATGAACCTTTTATCTAGAAGGTCTTTTAACTGATCCTTTAGCTCTTTGAGCTCTGCTCAGTCCATTTTATAGGGCAGAATAGATATGGGCTGAGTCTTTGGAAAAAGGTTTATTCTGAAGTCTATCTCCCTGTCTGGAGGGACCCCAGGTAGATCTTCAGGACAGACTGCTGGGAAGTCACATACTACTGGGATTGATTGGAGAGTTGGGGTTCCAGACCCTATATCCTTAACCCGAATTAAATGATAGATGTACCGTTTAGAAATAAGCTTTTTGAACTTGACGTAGGAGATGAAGCGACCCCTAGGTACTGAATGACTACCTTTCTATTTTAGTACTGACTCATTGGAAACTAGAATTTGACCACTTTGGTCCTACAGTCGAATGAGATATAAAATGAATGAAGTCTATCCATGCTGAGAATGATATCAAAATCTGTCATGTCAAGCTCTAATAGATCAACTGCGGTGACTTTCTAGAGGATTGAAACTGGACAAATTCTATAAACTCTTTCTACTACAACCGAGTCACCTACTAGGGTGGAGACTAAGAAGGTCTCTAAAAGTTATTCTGGAATAACTCCAAATTTCATAGAAATATTAGTAAAAAATGATAAAGTATCCCCTGGATCTAATAAGGCACAAACATCAAAACAGTAAACCTGAAGCATACCAGACAATATTTCGAGAGTCCTCTTAGTCCTACCTAAAACAAGGAGCATATAATCAGCACTGATGTTGACCACCACCTCTAGTGCCAAAAGTAGTGCCTTGTTGAGTCAGGCAGGGTACAGGAGATGTAGATGTGGTAGGTTGAGGTTTGTCTCCACCATTTGCCCACCTATATAAAGGGCAATCTCTCAAATGACCCAACTGACCACAACAAAAACACCTATCCTGGCCATAACGGCACTTACCAAGACGGTTCTTTCCACATTTGTTACATGAGGGTAGGACATATAACTCTCTGACATAGCTCCCTGTGATTTCGAACGTGAAAATCTCCCCTTATAAAACTAGATGGATCTTGATGCTGGAGAAGGAGCACTAACTGATGAAAGTGTTGGTGTGGGAGAATGTAGCGAAGAAGACCTATTTCCCCCATCGAGCCTCTGTTGATATATAGATAAATTGATCTGTTCTAGCCTTCTTGCTTTTTCTCTCCTTTCCTTCATCTTTTATTCCTCCATTTGTTGTGCATTGGTCATAAGCCCAAAGATATTTATATCCTCAATAAATATAGATTTCTTGCACTCTTTTTTACCAAGTCTGAGATGCCATGCACAAACTTACTCATCCGAGCCTTTAGCTCTACAACCATCTCTGGCGTATACTTAGATAGCTGGGTGCACTTAAGGCTATACTCCCTCATAGACATGGAGCCCTCTATCGTGATAGGCATCAACAAACTCACCCATGCACCCAGAACAACTTTTCTACCCCGACCCTCCTTCCTCTGATCATACCAAAGATGAACCACATCCTTAAGATGATATGAGGCAAGCTCAACTCTCTCTACATCAGCCACTTACATTACCTTCATCTTTTTCACCTCGTAAAAAAACCTTGGGGTCCTCCTCTACCCTAGACCCCATGAATTCAGGTGGATTCATACGGGCAAAGTCACAAACTCTAGAGGGTTGTACCCCTAATTGGAGCTATAAGGGCTGGTCCCATCTGATTAACCTGGGCAATGACTGCTCGTACCAAAAGCTGAGTGGAATTCCTAAATTCTACATTTGTGATAGTATCATTATTCGGAGGTGGAGGCTGGGCAACAGGTGCCTCTAGTCAGTAGGAGGGTCCTACACTTGATTATTGGCCCTAGATTCAGCCCTAGTCTGAACACCTTCTCCGCAAGGAGTCATATTCTACAAGCGCATAGATCACGAGATAGAGGGATTGAGAGTTAGACTCTATAGAACGACTGGGAGTTATGAAATAAGGGAAACTTGTTGCTAAAATGCTTCGTAGCTTCCCTCTTGTAAGTGTGGCGCACTTCACACCCATAAAAGAGACTCTACTAGTCGCTACTTTCAGACACCTTAGGACTCTTGAACCTTATGCTCCAATACCAAGTTTGTTATGCCTCAAATTTGCACCCTAAATGCAATACGATGCCGAAGACCGAAGGAATCTCAACTAACCCTGAGTATCCGGCACGCAAACTAATACAAGAATAGAATATGATGGAAGCAACAAAAATAACAGAACTAATAGCAACGACGGTTGTTTATAAATAACATGAAACTGAAATGATCTAAAATAATTAAATGATCAAATCTCAAAAACTGAATATACTAAACTGAATTTCTTAAAAGTCTCTACTACATGGAAATAACTAATTAGAACAAATTATCTAGCTCATAAGAATAAAACACTGGAGCTAATAACATAAATTAAACTGAGGGATCTAAAATCTGTTGGATAGATATCATGTTCCCTGAATCATAATGACTCACCACTAAAGCTCTGTTGAATAAAGATACAAGACTATCCTCGAGCATGGAATGGATGGCATGAATCTACATTATGAGTGTAGGAAAAAATATGAGTCAGCATTTCTGGAATGTACTGAGTATATAGGCATGAATAGAAATGACATGTACAAAAAATAAATCTGAATATACGAGCAATATTGTGCAAATATTGAATTTGAAGGCAGAAGAACTGAAATAGAAAACTGAAATATATGCAACATTGAACTGAGTTGAAACTGATAAATTGTGTATCATATTAGATTCATGAAAACTAAGTCGCACTGACCCACATTTATTTGAAAATGTACTTGCAACATTCTGCAAATTCCAAAAATAGTCATACTCTATTGTGAAACTAGTGAGTCATGCAACATACTTATTAAACTGTAAACACTAAAAGCTGAACATAGGACGGAGTTTCTTCTAACCAACATCAGCCATGCGAGCAACATGGAGTATAGTATGCTAGCCTTACATTGAAAAAAGGGGGTTCGAACCTGCCACTGTTAGAACCATAACTAACGATCCAAAATACTAGGCCACAATAGGCAAAATAAAACATGTGTTGTATACGTAGTTGTGAAACTTGGGTACTCCGGAACTCATGTTCTCTCGGTGCTAAATAATTCTCCCAAATAAGATATCATTGCTCGTAACATAGTGATGTCATATCAAATAATAAAATCTGCAAAGTTAAGTTTGTGCTCCATAATCATGTCATATCATACTCTTGTATCCAAATTCACGAGTCATAAAATCTATAAAGAACTATCATGTTAAATTTCATACTTTCTTGAGATAAGAAATTTTCATGTAGTTTATCTAAACCAACAAACCATGTAGACATTCATGCTAAATCATGTATAATAACAAATTCATGAAGAAAAATAAAATCATGTAAAATATGCATAAATTATGAGCAAAGATCATAAAGGATAACAAGGATTTGAAATTCAATATAGTTCATAATTTGTGTTTAGAACCCTAATTTGGAATTTATAGAACTTTACTCGAAGACTGAAATTTTAGGTATGAAAGTGAAAGGAACCTTCATTCGATACCTACATACCTGTCAAATGAGGTTCTAACTAAAACTCTAGAGGAGGACCTTGGATTTCTGAACTTGAGGATGAAACAAAGAACCCTAGCCTTTTTCTAAGAAAATTTTTGAGTTTTCTAGGGGATTTTTGTAGAATGGAAGTTTTTGGCTAAGTGTAGTCTATACACTACCCTTAGAAGAAGTTAAAATTTCATAGTAATAGGTCTCGAGGGGGTAGGAATTGACTACCCTTATTAGAAGGGCTCTGAAAAACTACCTGGGAGAAACCACAGTTAACAGTATGGTCTATGATATTGATATCACGATCCATATGTTGGATCGTGATCCGGGACTTAAAGTTAGGCTGCAGGACAAAGACCACGAGGGCACTGTACAGGTCATACTATGCATAGTACAGTTCATACTGTTTGTCCGTATCTTAAAAGTCCAGAAATTGGACTTTTTAAGGAATTGCCAATACGACTACCAGTACAGTCCGTACTTCTGATACCATCGATCATATTATCAATTCGTGAATCGAAGGTACAGAACTTAGCATACAGGGCCTTTTGGTACGGATCAAGAGTACGTTTTTTTTTTCTGGTAGTATGGTCCGTAGTCTCAACAGTACACTGTGCGTGCAACATTTCTTTCCTATATTTTTGAATTATGCTAGATACTAGGATAAGGACTAGTTTTAAGCATGAAAACATGTACGAAGCCTTACACTGAAGATCGATAACATACCACAGTAATCAATTGTATAACATCATAATCTATGATAACTTATGAGTTGATAGATGATAAACTATTTATATGATTAATGTCAACCTATTATTGTCTATGATAGAGTTGCAACTGTTAAAGGTACAAAGTTACAACAGTAACAATACAACCAGACCTACATAAAAGGATGAGACATTTTTAAAACTTTTTTTCTTCATTATTTTCTTTTATTTCAATACCTACAATTTCTCGATCATCCCAAATGAATCGATTATATTAATCTCTTTTTTGAGTCTTTCAAGAATTACACGAAAAATATACAATCTTATGAATGTATAATTTTCACCCATTATTTATCTTCTTCAATCCCTTGAAGAGACACTTCATTATATTTTTTCAGAAGAAATACGTCAGATGAAGAACGTTTACGACAATAGTGGTTACAGAGTTGTGATTTTGCTTAAATCCTTATTATTATTTTTATCTATACAATCTCATGATGAGTCACTATCTTTACAAATTTTCTCCCCTTTTTTAAAAAAAAAATTATAATTTACACAAATAATAGAGTGTTAAAGTAAATATACTAAGATAAATTTGCAAAAAACAGAAATTTTAAAAATAAGTATTGAAACAAGAAGAATAAGTAAAAATCACACATTTTAATTTAAAAACAAACTCAAATTTTAATTCTATTAATGAGTTTAAATTACATATATTTTAAAAACAATTACAGGAGCAATAATGACTAAAATCAAGATAGGTAAAATAAAGAGAATTTGAAAAGACAACAATAAAAAACATTGAAAAAAAAAACGAACATTCATTTGACAGCAAATTCAATGATTTTTCTATTAAAAAATAAAAACTTCAAGCATCAACATACCAAAAAAATAAAATATAAACAAAAAAAGCTATTTTTTTTTCTTTAAAGATAATTTCTATTGTGGGTTTTCAAAATAATAGTATATGAAATTTGTATTTTTGTGATTTCATTTATCTAGTCCTTTAAGAAATATACAATGGTCAATCCTAAACTATGCTCCTAAACTATGCTCGTCATCTATAGTCGGTTGTCATTCTCGGTTGATGAATAAAAGAAACAAATTAAACCTCTTATAAATAACCACCTAAACTACTAAACGAAATTGAGATTGAGAATGATAGCGGTGATCCTATATATGCTCAAATATTAAAATCATAAATATTATAGCTAATGAAGCTAATATCTGTGACAAAGTGAGCTTTAAAAACATTGAAAAAAATTGAAAATTAACAATTATTAAAATGGTAAAGATCCTACCAGTTAGAGTATTATTTTATGAGAACCAAAAAATTAATCAAAACAAAAGGCATGAAAGGAAAAACAAATTTTGTTTTTAAAAGAATAGAAGCATTTCATATTGACCCAAAAAATCAAGAAAAATATAAAATAAAATATCAATATTGAGCTTAAAATGCTTAAAATTCAAAGATAAATATTTGATAATGAATGTATGTAAGAGACCTAAATTTATTTTTAAATGTTATAAGTTAGGCCAAAAATTTTAAAAGTATACACAAAGGACCCTAACTCCATGTCTTTTTCAATTTTCAAAATTAATATCACAAAAAAATTTAAAAATTTAAAGCTGAACGTCCATATCTTCAATTCTTCTCCAAAGAGTTTGCGAGGTACAAAATTAAGGCAACAAGCAGAAACACAAAAATCTGCCTGTTCGTATACAGAAATACAAAATCGAGATAATGATCATATACATTGTATTCACCATCACTACTGGATAATAGGAGGGAAGGAAAGGCATTTGTCGATTGAATAGGAAGTGGAGGAGAAATAGGGTTGCAATGAAAATAAGAAAGAAACAAAATACAATGGATTGGAACTTCGCAACGAAATTAAAAGACTAGTCATGATTTGTAATTATTTTAAAGTATAGTTATATATGGTTTGGTAAAATATATGGTATAAGAAGTTAGTTACACCATATAAATCTTCCTTCTAAAACCCTGAGTCAGCCACTACACTAATAGGGATAAGGGAAAAAAAAACTCACGACTATAGAAGCTAAACCAAATCATATAAAGCCAAGATATACAGGTACTAGTCTCTTCAACCCTTTTTCTTCGTGCTTACATTTTACATGGCCAACATAAGACTTGAATTGCTAAATATACATCGGTACTGTTGGCTGCAAAAACCTTTCCAGCAACTATCCTAACAAAATGATCTCTATGAGTTTATGGCGATCTTTTCCATACTTGCTTTCAATGATTTCAGCATCTCAATAATCAAACTGAAATCACAACCCCTCATCATTGTCAACAATCGTGGCCTACATCTAAACTTCCCATCTCCAAGTAACCATTTTTCGAACAAAAAGGCTTCACCTCTACAGACCTCAAATGAAGCAGAAAATGACTTGAGCAGGAAAATATAAAAGGCAAAAGGAACTTTCCACCATAATTAATTATCACAAATATTATAGATTCACCTACCTAACAGGCTGCTCAAAGACAACCTGAATTTCATAGAACGTCCTCTGCCTGCAATAGTTCAGGAAACACAAAAGACACCATTTGCTTTAAGGAGTTCATAGGTTCTTTCAAAAATGCATGTCCTTCCGTAGCTGCAAGACCCAACAAGTGTAACAGATAAAAGATTTATGCCATTAGAGATGGTAAACACATTAAAAACCAACATGCAAATAGAATCGAACAATTACTACCATTAGTCGGTGCATGAAATTTCCTTGGAGAAGAGTTAGTAAACACATTAACAACCAGCATGAAGAAGAATCAAACAATTACTACCTTTAGTCAGGGCATGAAATTCCTTGGAGAAGTCCTCCAGACGTCCATGGACAGGTCTCATTCCACAGATTTGGATCACACAAAATTCCAAGTACAATGCCATTACTGTTATTTGCAACAGTAAAATACACAACCCTTGTATTTCAGAAGAAACCTGCTTCAACTTGTTGCAGTCGCACAATTCAGCAACGATACATATTCCTTGATCCTACAACCGAAAGGTGAAACATACCCTGAGTGTCGTAAGACTGCTACAAATATCTTTTAGGAAGGGACATGACAGTGTACTCTATGAAGTTTCAAATATAATGCTGATCGATGTTGAGTTGAAAACTAGGTGTAGTTCTCTCCTCCTTTTCATCCCTACAGGACAAAAAATTCGTTGAAACCTCACTACTGACTGGGAAGAGAGAAGAAAGTTAAACTATACTCCTTCCTTCCCAGTTGATGACTGCTTTTCTTCCTTGTCCCATATACTTCAGGAGGAAGAATTGCCAGATTTTGTATTGAACACATGGCATAGCAGACCCTTCAAACCTTTTGAGTTTATGTTCAAGCAAAACCCCCCTATGTTATTAAGGCCAGAAAGAATGCCCACTAGTATAGATAAAGGGATGCTTTCCCAATCATTAAAGGAAAGGCTCGACGAAGGGACGTGCGGCAAGCGAAGGAAAATGCTTTCGGATCGTTCCAAGCTGATTTAATTGAATAGGAAGTAGAACATGAGCAGGCTATTGGATTTCTTCCTCATACCCACCTTTTGTCTTCCTTACCTTCTATCTTGTCTAAGTTATGAACAATTACAGTTCAGAATTCTTTTGATCTTTCTAGGAGAATATTTGGTACTGCTTCTTTGATCACGACAGCAATAAAGTTACCAATATGAACATATCAACGATTACAAGATCCTATGATTCGAATACACATCAATGTATTCCTCACATGTTCTCCTTGAATTAAGAATTGATCATCTTTTAAGTGTTAAACTGAAGTGCAGAGCCACCTGAGAAGTGACAAATATAGCCTAAAAACTCAAAAGAAAAATTAAAGGTTAAATTTCAAACTAAAACTGGGGAACACATAAATATACCGAGTACAGCAGGCTCAATGTTGCAGAAGCAATTAAAGTAATCCGTTCTGTTAGCTCCATATATTTTCCCTTTAAACAAGACAGCTGGTTAGATTAAGAAAGCCGTAGGAGGTCAACCTGCAATCTTAAGCCCCCATAAGGTCAGGCACGTAGAAACCGCTGCCTTCATCAGACTACATTAGAATATTGACAATGTTTGGTATGGAGGAAAACATTTTCCAGAAAATGTTTTCTAATCTTTCCATGTTTGGTTGGTCAAAATGTTCTGGGAAACATTTTATCTAGGAAAACACTTCCTTCAAAATAAGGAAAATGTCTTCCCTAATAGAAGTAGGGAAAACAAATTCCATAGGTGACATACCTAGTTCATTGACTCCTGCCCACCCACCCAATGCCCGCAACCTCCACCCATGGCCATCCCACCTCTAGCCCTGGAACCCCTGTCCCCATCCAATCCACCCCGATAATCTTTTGCTAGATTACATATAAATGTTATTGGATTAATATTTGTTTTCCTTACTACCAAACACTAGGAACTAAGTGGGAAACCCCCTTATTTTCCAAAAAACATTTTCTAGGAAGATATTTTCCACGGAAAACATTTTTCATTCGCACCAAACACACCCTTAAGCTCAATGCATAAATCATGGAAAAATAAACTCCGGAATGAAGACTCATCCGCAGAAAAAATAATCTGGGCATTTCACCTGCAAGCAGTGAAGGATATCAGGCATTGGTAGCTCCGGAAAATGTGCAAGATCGACGAACCCCACTTCCTCAGCCCTTTCAGCAGCATCTTCAGCTTGTTGACATAGAAACTTTAGAAGAAGACAGGTAATTCTGTATATCTGAATAGACATTGCATCTGAAAAACGTGTCTGCGAAGTTGGATTAGCATGCTCATTTGGTTGAGCTTTGATCAGAATTTCAGTTCTAGACAAAAAAGATGAATATTTGGGATTCAGACCGCAGCAAAGAGCAGAAAAAGCAAACCAGCCATTTTTGCTATTGATAGATGATGGCATTTTCTGCCACTCGTACTCCTCACGGAGGGTAGGATGACAAAAGCTGGGGGAATCTCTTCCTGGTGATTCCCCATGACGTGGCGTACCACAGCTAATGAAGGCCAATAAATGGATGCATCTTTCCCTTAACTGTGACTCAATTTCTTTCATGGCCCTTGACCAGGCATTCCTATGCTTTGCCAGAACACAGATTAACATAACTGTATTTTCAGTCTCTCTAAGAGAACTCAATGAAGGATGTGGTTTAAGTGCCCGAAGTCTTTTCGTATCATGATCATCTGATGGAAAATTGGGAGCACTAAGATAGTATGAAATTAAATCAGCCTTCTCCAAGAGGAAGTAAGTCACCACATGTTCCATGTTGAAAATCGAACTTTCTCCTAAAGAGTCAATAATTACTGTAACAACAGCCAAGCTAAGTCCCCAAATGGGTTGAGCCATTTCATTATTCTCAAAGGTGTTTGCCAGATTTCTCTCCCTCTCAACTACAGAGAGAGGTCTACCATTAGGTAGGTCAGCCAACAACACTCTTAACGATGCAAAGAAACCAGCGTTTAGAAGCATCTCAGCACCTTCCTTCACATGTGCAATAGTCAAAAGAAACTTCATTATTATGTCAATGTATGAATAGGAGCTCTTATCTTGAAGTTTTAGAACAATATGCTGCATTGGGAGATGTTTCTCGATGATGGGGAACCAAGTAGCAGGTGTTGAAAAACCTTTGAGTATTTGATCGATAATAATCATAGAGATGGAGCAATGATCAGAGAGTTCTATACAATTGCAAATCACTGGTAGTAGCCCCAACCTCACATTAGCTGCCTCAGTTAAGGCTTCATTCGCTTCATTATGATCAATTTCTGTTTGTACTCCGAGGCAAGAATCTCTCCAAGTTGAGTTGAGTAAAAAGAGAATTAGCATCAGAAATATCTTCATTGAACTAATGACAGAAGTAACCAATGGCCTACAGTTACTCAACACCCTGAGACCATAACCTGAAGTTTTTAACATCAGAAGGCACGTAGATAAAGACAAATGCATATTCAGAGATTTGGTAAAGCAGAAAAGCAACTCCGCCTGAGCTGCAAGAATTTCAACTAAGTCTTCACTAACATCAAAAACAGGAGGTAATAGCTCAATCGTGCAGTGGAGAGACTCGCATATATTATCAATGCTAGATGACAGTGATTTTCCAGGAATTTTTCCGCCACTTTTAACCTCATTCTCAAGTGACTGCATAAACAGGAAACCATGTCAATCATACAGAGAAAATTCAATATGTGTTCTTCAGTTTTTACATAAATTTAAAACCTTTATTTAATGGAGTTTGGTTGAAATCTTTTTTAAAAAGTAGTTCCAAAAATATGTGATCATGTGCACTTCTTTTTTATCAAAATGGAAACTACTATTTAAGTTTAAGTATGTATTTTTTAAAGAGGCTTTTTCCTCTGCTCGCAAAATAGTTAAGATTTCATAAAAAATGTCAGGAACTGTCTTCGTAATTTAATTTTTCTTTTTTTGTGGGTCTGCTTCCACAGATTAATGTTTATAAATGACGGAGTGTGCTTCACAGATTGGAAGCTATTCAAGAAGTCAGAGTCAGGCATAATATGGGTACTCATATTATCTGTCATTCAATCCATTTCTTATCCATATTAAATATGGGCAAGTCAAATATTTCTTCCATTTTGTCTAACTTGCTTTCAACCAGACCATATCTGATCCGACCCGCTCATTTGCAAGAACTAGTTACAACACTACTATGCCTATTTGTGCTACTCAAAATGTCATGAACAATTCAAAGTAATCACACTTCCAACCATAATTGCATGCTAGCCATACTTTATGCTAAGATAAATGGGGTGTGGTTAAATACGATTCAAAGCACGAACAGGCTGTCTAAAATTTCCTACATCAATAATGCTTTCTGATATCTATAATCTGAACACTGGCAACACTTCAGTGACCATGGTACCCCATTTCATCAAAGTCTTACAACATAAGGATGTGCTAACTGAATGAACTTTATAATGATATGTACAATCCTACCAACCATCTAAGTACATACAAATACAATTTTATAGAACTTGTAAGTTATAAAAGTTATGCAGTAAGGTAAATAATGTGATGGAAGCTGGGGAATAGAGGACATGACGTGGAAGCTGAACATGCAACTAAAAATAGGGTTCACAGCATCACCATGGATAGCACTGTTGCCGATTTTATTTTTTATTTAAAAAAGACTTACAGGACCGAGAATTAAATAGGTCAAATGACTCAAGACTGTAAGAAGTGAAATGCAGCTGACCTTAAGACTCACATCATCATTGTCAGATATGGAGAGAGCAGTTGTCAAAGCTATTAAAGCTGAAAGCTTGGATCTTGTGATTGACACCATGCAATTCACATTCTGCAAAGAGAGCAAAAGCATTTCTGCAACCTCTTTAGATGCTTTCCAATCAGAAAGATCCCACAAATCAATTGCCATGTCCCTTTGCAGACGGTCAGTGTCATATAAGCAGACATCGTCAGTTTGAGGAAAAATGTCTGTATCATGCTTATAGTAATATGTCTGCAAGAAATTTGATTGTAGCAGATAATGTGACAGCTCCTTGAATGCAATGTGGGAAATCTGTCTGCCTTCAAGCTCTCCTTGCAGATGATAGAATAAATCATTGAGAATCAAGTCGTCCAGTTCATTTCCCCCACTAGAAGAAAACAGAAAATAAGGAAATCGAGTTTGTATTAAAAATTATAAGCAAACTTGTAGAATAGACTGACCCACTGAATACACAAGATACTTTTGCATTTCAGTTGTTCCAAAAAATATTTAAGTTGTATAATCACACGCGAAGGGGAGCCTTGGTGCAATGGCTAAGTTATTTCCATGTGACCTATAGGCCACGGGTTCGAGACGTGGAATCTGCTGATGCTTTGCATCAGCATAGGCTGCCTACATCTCACTCCTTGGGGTGAAGCCCTTCCAAGGACCTTGCGTAAGCTCTTGATGCTCCCGAATTGCCCTTTTTAATCACACACATTCATCATAGAGTAAAATTACTACTCAACCAATAAGTAATCGAAATTGGTCCATTCTGTTTCAACTCTTTGAGCAAGAAATTGCTATAAATTCCGAACATATTAACAGTTCACCTAAAATGACACTATGATAAGGATATCCCTCCAATATAACAACTTGAGTGCTAATAAACAACAAAAACCAATACCAGCACCAGTCTCACTTCAGCAACGCATGACAAAGCCAAGCATTTACCTGTAACCGTGCTCCGCATAAATAGCCATCAACTCAAAAAAGGCTGGCAACTTCATCATCTGTGAGAACACACAACAACAAAATATCCAGTCCATCACACACATAATGGTAGAAATAATTATCTTTGTTAAAGATAGGTTGAAAATGTTTAGATACATCAGCTGCTGTGGTCATGTACCATTTCCATGCCTAGAGTAAATGGGAAAAGAGGGAAAGCAAGGTAATGCAACGCTATACGAAATGCTGCAAATAGAAGAAAAGGATAAACCTTTTGCCACAACTTAGTAACTTTATCAACAAGTGAAACGGATAAACTTCCTCCATCACCGCCTTTCACTTTACACATCATGCGCACAGCAAATAAACCAGCAGCAACCTGCAAGCACAATCATCAATGATTAAAGGCATATTCTTTTGATATATAAACAAAAGACAATGTGGAGAAGCATTCCAGAAGATATTGAAAAGGGACGATATTGTTAAAAAGAGACGATTAGATGTTTTGGATATCTCTTCTCCCCCCCCCCCCCCCGTCCTTTCACTCTGAAGAAAATATCATTCAGATAGCAATCAAGAAACAGTAAGAAGTGTACGAGACCTTAGAGAGTTGAAAAAGATTCTCATAATGAAGTGTATTTTTTTCCACAAAAGAAACAGAGAGCTTTATAGAATGAGATCCAAAGTAAACTGATTTTGAACAAGAGAAACAACAGAACAAGGCCTCTAAGAAGACGGGCAAAGCTCGTGTCGACGTCTTTTCAACTCAACTCTAACATAATAGCCACTTGAGATATCCACGGTAAATAATACTCCCTCAGTCCCAATTTATATGTTGTAGTTTGACTGGGTACAAAGTTTAACAAATATAAGATGACTCGAGAAATTTGTAATCTAAAATAAGTCATAGGTGTTTGTGTAGCTATAAATCATCTCATTAAGGGTGAAATTAGCAATTTAAAGTTAAATTATTATTAAATATAGAGATGTGTTATTCTTAAATTATTACTAGATATAGAGATTGTCATTCTTAAAATGTTACTAAATATAGAGATATGTCATTCTTCTTGGAACTAACTAAAATGGAACGTGTGTCATATAAATTGGGACAACGAGAATATTTAATTTTTCCATTTTTAGATAGGTCACCTTGTAAGAGTGTTTTGACATATCCGTTGATGAATGCTAACAAAAAGAACTATCATAATTTTGACCTCAACAATTATGCTTGACTCCAACACTACTGACTCAAATATTGTACATTGAGAACATTCATATAGCATATGCAACTTGATTTGAATGAGAAGTAATATTTCTCTCTTAAACCCACAACATTTTGAGTCTAGCTCCCCAAGAAGTACCTAAAAGAAAAGAAACAATTTACCAGAAAACAGCAATTCTCTCAAGTGCACTAAAATCCTACACCTTTTGAGATCTACAAAAAGCTGAGAGGCTCAGGGAAAATTAGACAGATCAGACATCAAGGGTTTGGTGGAAGTAAGATGTTGAGAAGAACAGTTCTAATTTCATTGTCAGAAGAAATAATAGATAAAACAAAGTTACAGATCTGTACATAATAAAATAAGGAATAGCACTTACAAAATAATCTATCAGAACAAGAACAACCACTAGATGGTCACAGCAGGGGTAAATTGAAATAATGAATAAAAAGGTATAATGACTTGGGTTGTGTCATCACATTATGACCGGGTAACGTTTCACAATTTAATGAATCTTCCACTTAATTGATAGGCTAAAAATTATAAAACAGATGATATTTGATCGAGAAGTGCAAAATTGTATGGATATTAGAACAAATTCTGGGAAGAGCCAAAGTTCCAGATTCAATATGGGACTATTCCAGATTTCATTTGGATTCCATTTAGTAATGAGGATTCAGAATTTCGACTTTGGGAAAGTATAATGATCATGCAATAAGGAGGGTTTCAATTTTTCAAATGAACCCTCCAGGACTATGCTGCTTGGATACTTTGAAAACGTCGACGGGGGTGTGCTGGATCCTCCAAAGTAGTGAATTTTTGGAGGATCCGACACAGGTACAGCATCATTTTAGGAGAGTTGAGCAGCATAGCTTCAGCGCTCTGTTCAGCCCACAAGGTGCAAGTCTGTGAAGCTTGAGCTCAACTAATACAAGAAAGACTGCAAGCATCTCATGCAACTTTATCGAAAAACTCACAAGCACATTATCATTATATCCCAGAATTAAAACACAACAGAAAAACTGACCTAAGCAAGTCACATGATCCATATGCTCACTCGTCCATTTTTACACATTCCGGTTTGGCAAGGTTAACTTTGCTGGTATTGGTTTCAGTAATGCCAATCAATAACTTTTCCAACTGATGAAATTAATCTGTACCCGTGATGAGATTGTAGGTACCAATTCTGTAACTAGAGATTCATTCTGATCTATGTATAAATGGTCTTTTTCTCTGGAAGACAGGTAAAAGAAAGAGGGCAGGGGTGAATAAAGATTTCAGGTTTCCTGATGAGCAGCAGCTAGAACTAAGTTTAAACCTAAGTTGCTCGGACTCTCCAAAAATGTCGCTACACCCATGTCTGATCATCAAAAAATGCACTACTTTTGAAGGATCCGACAAGCATCTGATGACATTTTTTAAGAGTTCGAGCAACATAGGTTTAGTTTAAACTGGGGGAAAGCAGAAAGGGGTAATTATCAGCAAGGAAAAGATGTGATGACAAAGAAGAAAGGCCTCGGGCTTTCAAAAACAGAAGGGTGAAGGCTGCCAATGTATGGAGTAGATTAGCTGGGAGTATATTTGAACTGTAACAGAATATGACGACTTTATTATTTGATTCTTAATCTCTTTCACATCAAAACACTCTAATACTAAACTTTAACCTAACAATATTCTACTACGACTTGACATTGTGATACACACCCTCAAAAGTCAGGGAGGAAAAATCATTTGCTTATTTCAAAGAGGAATACAATGAACGGTCACCAAAATATTGCACAATCACTAGAAGACCGACAGAATAGTATCACAGGAACAATTGCCAAAACCTGAGAGAAATAAGCAGGGCTTGCAGGGTAAGATTTTTCCAGGGGAATCTTGCAGAAAATTTGTCAGAATAATAGCTACAATGATAGACAGAAAGAAGTGGTGCCACCTGAACATTCATCGGGAAGAGACATGATCAACAGTCACCGGAGAAGATGCGGTGCGCGGACAAAAGGACAGTTTCCCTGGGAACAGTCATTGGTTAAACTGCACAACCCCCAGTACATTACAAAAAGAAAATAAACAATAGTGAGGGGGATGATCCCCAAAGATGGGCATGGTGCTGCCAAGATGGTCAAAACAAATAGGAATAGCACTGTGGCTACAAACATTGGGAAGATGAAAGATGATAAAATTATGAGAAGAAAGAAACATTTGGATCCAAGAACCACATGCAATTTCTAATAGGTAGAAGCTGCTAGGTCTCTATCACGATCTTATAGACTTTCAAGTCATTTGAGAAAATAAAAGGACAAAGAGTTGTACTGATGACTTGAGAATTTTATGAGCACAAAATACATCTATTATGTGTCAAACATTAAACATATATGTCTGTCCAATGTGAACTAAAATTGAAGACTACCCACCTCCAACATATTAACTCAAACATTCTTTTTTATTCCTTGATGGGCATTTCTAACTCGAACATTCCAGCTCTAACACTTAATGAAGTGACTTAACTAATCGTTATACTAATTTATTTCCCCTCCTCAAGCCCCTAGTCAAGAAAATTACAACCTGGTTAAATTCAAGAAACTATAAAGATTCAGCTTCAATACAATGGTACAAATGCGCATACAAAAGTGAAATAAGATGCTTCTTCTGTTATTAACATTCATTTATCACAATGAAGCTGAACATCAGAACTAGCAATGATGTAGCATAAACCAATATATAGACTTAGTTACTACAAGCAATCAAAATTAGAAAACAAGAGTATCAGGAAATACAGCTCACCCTTGCACGCAACTTTACAGAACCATCATACTCAAATAAAACAAATGTCTTGATAGTCTCGGCATCCAATAATCTCTCACACCACACTCCAAAAATATCCTTCAGGTTACATGAACTTTCACCACTTGCTACTTTAGAGCCATCTGACCCATTATGTAATGATTTGGAAGATTCTTTAGTGACCAACTCAGAATGCAAAATCTTTTTCTGCAGGAACATCTCACAGGCCACTAAATCCAATACATTATATTGACACTGATATCTGTATGCCAAGTTTTGGAGCTCCAATTCAGTCGCTCTGTCAGATTGAAAACTCTTGTTACCTATAGAAAGCACGACAAAATTCAATAGCTTTTTCCAGAAGTCTGAATTTCTCAGCTGCTTCAGGATATTTGTGTAATGAGCAGCTCCTTGCCATAATGCTTTTAGGAAGTTTAGCACATTACATATTAAACGTGGCTTGCTGCAAAAATCAAAAAGAATCTCTTAAATGAAATCATGAAGTAACTCAACAGTTAAACATCACAAGGGATAATAAAAATGACTAGGAACCTTACCTCATCACAAGATCATCAGATCTTTTAACATAAATCCATATGGAATCTAATATATTTGCAGCATTGCACTGTGGTATATCATTGTTGGTTGGCTCATTGTTACCATTGCATGATTCAGAGATAGGATTTTCTCCCAAAGCGAACACCGCGGTAAGAAAAGAAGCCTGCAACAGAATGATTTAAACTTTAAATAACCAGCAAGGACAAAAATTATTGTTATTTTCATACTCCATTCAGCACTTAAAACAAAATTTACTAGAGGATTAGACACTAGATGTCAAGAGCAACAAAAGGTTAAATTAATATACTTCAGTGACATCTAAAATGATATGAAGAGTTTCTGCAAGAGTTGTCATTGGAACAAAAAAGGGCTGGTAATAAGATGCCGCTCAACACATTCGGAATAAACTTAAGTCTCAAAATAAAGTCCATATAACAGATAAGCAAGATCTGGAAACTATAGAAAGTATAGTTCAGTGAGTATGCCAAAGTAACAAAATATGGCAGAATACAGAAAATTTTATTCACGCTAAATTTTAAAAGTCAAAAAGCTTTACAATGATGATTCAATATTGAATTAAGGACAACATTCAAACAATTATCAGTGAGGGGCTCCAGTTATTTAGTGATAAGATATTTATTCAAACTTCATTTTTACCAAACAGAAGCAAAGGTGTCTATTCAAATTTCATTTTTACCAAACAGAAGTAAAGGTGTCATGACTAAATGTATAAATACACACATTATAAAATACAGCCATGTGGTGCTACGAGTTTACATTCTCCACTCAGTTGCTTAAGGTAAAAGAAATGGGTACAACAAGATATTTATTGACTTTCACCCCTCGCTTGTGTATCGGTTGCCAATCAAGCTGATAAAGTATATAAATTGCTTATCCACCAGATTGGGTTTCGGTTGAGGATGTGATTGATTATTCCATCATGCTTCCACTGGAAGAGAATGACAAATCCAGGCATGCACATTCATGGAGAAGTGATGGGTTATGGTTCTGCCATAGGTGAAGTTTCCTTGCGCACTTGTGGAAAAGTTGAAGCTTTCTGAGAATGGAAAACCCTGGATGGCTGTCGAGGCCTGAGAAGAAGACAGTCCAAAAAAGGGCCTTCTATCTACACGCTTACGGGAATAGGATAGACGAAAAAAAGTAGGGGGAGTGAGTCTTGTCTACTTTCACTTTGAAGCACTCGGGGGAGTTGTATTGGAACAACAACATTAGTTACAATCACCTCAGCAAGTGCTCCAGAAGCTTTGAATGAAGATGTATGATATCGTCTTAAAGCATTTTTTAAAGACCTTAAAATTGATTTAAGAGGCAACACATTCACAATACAGCAAGCTTTCTCCACTCGTTCCCTCAAATAATTGGTGGAATATTTCTATTTCAAGGTAAAACTTGGGACACAACTAATACAACGCCTTCCATCTTCTTCATTGTCTACTTTACCCATGACCATGAAAAAAATCTTTCAACTTGTATCAAGCTTGAAGCTCAAGGGTCCAATGACTTTAGGCTTGAAAGTAGCTTTAAATGTTCCTGGTAAATAGGTCATCCAAATATAGATCCGATGTCTGGCAATTATGCGGCAGAGTATGAGCTCTGAAAGAAAGCAAGACGTGGCAAATTACCTGATGGCGTGCAGCATAAGTAAGCATCTTGAAAGTAGCAATTAAGAGATCCTCAGTTTCTACTTTCTCTTGATAAAGAATGCAAGAAATGGTACTTTTAAAATTATAGATCTGCAAAGGCATATGTTGATCAGTTAAAATATCTTATATTGGTTTCTCAAAATATTGAACTTGCAAGAAAAGTTAATACCAATATTTAAAAACAAAACCTGCTTGTCGTCTAGACCGAAATATGCATTGCCAAGTGCATATGTCTGTGAGTTGTCTCCAATAATAAACAACCTAGAGAGCAGTCTTGCAGCACCCACCTGTATCTTCTGCATTGGAAGCAGATGTTCATCAGAACTTAGCACAGCTTCAAACTATACTAAGCCTCAGAATGACTTAAGTGGAATCTATTTTGGTTTCCTTTTGAATGCCAAGAACGCAGTTATTTTATGTTGACCAATGAAAGACTATTTCTTGTAAATTTTAATACAA
This sequence comes from Withania somnifera, assembly GCA_039654485.1. Classification (NCBI taxonomy): domain Eukaryota; kingdom Viridiplantae; phylum Streptophyta; class Magnoliopsida; order Solanales; family Solanaceae; genus Withania; species Withania somnifera. The sequence goes on along the minus strand of JBDJHY010000008.1, from coordinate 2,823,467 downwards.
ACCGCAAGTAACAAAGTGGGGAGTAGTAGATGCAACTTTAAAAATGCTGCAACCTTTAATTAAAAAGAAGAGTGCAAAGAAGAGGGCCAGAGGTCCAGAGGGGTCCAGCAAAAAATAAAACCCACTCAAGTAATAAATGATCTAGATTTTGCTCATCGTCAAAAACCTGTTTACCCCTCCTCAAGGACCTTGATGCAGCACATCAGTTTTCTTGCAGAGTCGTCTGAGATGTAAATCAAGTTCTTTCGTATAGTTTACACTCTTCTAAGATTCACATTTAGAAAAAAAAGGGCGATTTCATTAAAAAGAAATACAGAAACAAATCCAATTAATTCTCTTTGCAATCAGCATTTAGGTTTCATAAGAATCTTGTCACATTTCATTGCATAATCTAATGTCTCTAAATACTTACGTGAGGCAAATTTGAACCTGAAGCTATGTGACATCCCACTTAGAGATTCTATGGTGCAGTATTCAATAGCATGCACCTCATGGACTGTGTCTCTAAGAGGGTAGCACTAGACAATAAAAAGAGTTGGCAAGTTGATATATTGATCATTAGAAAACATTATGAATGAATTATTTAGATATATTAGGAACAGAAACTAGAAATTGTGAAGAAACTAGTGACAAGAAACTTCAGGTGGAAAATGGTTCTTCAACTTGACTAACTTGATTATTCACTTCATATATTTAACCTAAATAATTTCTTTCAATTCTTCATCACAAATAACAATTGTTTATGTTAGTTAACTTTTCTTGCATTATATAGTATACACAATTTAGTTTCTACATTAACACCCTTCTTTGCCAAAAACCATGTTTCATTATGATTCACTCACCAGCAAGCCACGCTTACTCTCAGCCTCTTTGATTGATAGGCGGGCGGGCTAAGCCCCCTACTTAAGATTCAATTCATAAGGCTAAT
>JBDJHY010000008.1:2791228-2822439 GCA_039654485.1 Withania somnifera | reverse complement strand
CAAAGGCGAGCAGTATAAGCCCTTCTCCGGCCTGGGAAAAGCAGCGAACTCTAGAAGCTAGGGCTTTGTTCACCTTTTGACAACTCTAGTTATTTTGCTCGGATTTTTCAAAATGCTCAACTTTTGGTGTATCTGACACGGCACCGTCAACATATTTAAAGAGTTCGAGCATACATAAAACTCTAGTATAATCAAAATCTCTTTGAAAAGATTCATTTATATTCCGTTGGATTCATATACCTTCCCTTGCTAATATATTGCTCATCTGATTCAAGTTATATTTCTAGCTTCCTTTTTAAGTTTAGTTCAAATCGAATGTCACATTTTTATATTCAATCAATAGTCTAATAGACACTTCTACTTTCACCGTTTTGATCCGGACACCTCAACTCATTCAAAACAAGTACTTTAAACCCCTTTGAAAAAGAGTGCTTAACATTTGTCCTACGGATGGGCATTCGGGCTATTTAGATTGAAAACGAAAACTTAAACTTGAACTTCATTTTCGAATTGCAGAAATTACAATCCAAATCCAATCCTAATAAGCTCAAATTGGATTGGATTTTTTAAGTTTTATGTTGGATTAACCGGTTTGGATATTTCAAATTTTCAATTTTGACTATTGAGCCTTTAAAGCAGTTCATAACAATCAATAACCTCAATTCTTCGCCTAAAAGTTTTCTCCTTGAAATGTATAACTTTCTACAGTTAACAAGAATTAAAGTCGCTCTATTGCCCATGTCGTGTAATTCTAGACTTAATATTATAATGGGTAACAATTAGGTCTTTGGAAATTAGACTTATTGGTTTTTGCGAATTGGTAACATTGTACTTTTCAGCTAAAGGTTTAGCTATGCTGGAAACCTTTAAAAAAACCAAAATACTTACAAGGATCGTAAGAATTCTAAAAATTAAATGCCCTAATCCTATCCTTTACACCAAAAAAATAAAAATACAATGCAGTTCTATTCGATTTAACCTTGTGAATGGAATTGGATGTATCTTCAAAATTCCTACTTTTCCTGTCCTTCCACACTGTCCACCAAATGCAAAGTGGGATTAAATTCCATCAAGTCTTCTGTCTCTTATTACCTCCTCTCCTGATCCAACAGCTCAGTAAGTCGGTTGTATGTTCTGGCATAGTTCATTTTACCTCTGACATAGTCCATTTTACTTCTGACAAGTCAAGAAACATGGCCAACATTTGGGATGTGAAAGGATAATGTAAGAATAGATGACTATTAGTTTCCCCTGTCTTCCCATATAAAGAGCACCAGGGACGTATGATCTTTCCTCCTCTCCTCAAAACTTCATGTGTCAAGCATGCCTCTTTCTTAACCAGCCAAGTAAAGCACTTAATTTTTGGTGGTGCTGAGTTCCACCAAATCTTTTATCATAGATTCTGATATTTATTATGTTATAAATTGCGTTCCTTCTTGTATGCATTTCCAATAATGAAGATATCATCCTCTCTGTGGCAGTGTTGGTACCTGCAAAACCACCCACTTCCTCCACCAATTTTCCGACTGAATATTATAAAGCCTATAAAACATAGAGTTACTATAATTTCTTCATTATAAAGTGAGATCTTCTTCGAACTTGATGCACAAATAGATATTGGCTACTCTCCCCATTCTCCAATCATTTAGTGGTCTCCTGAAGTATAGATTCCAACCTTGATCTGTCCAACAATCACAAATCAGTGCCTCAGAGTTAGGGAACAATATAAATAAATGAGGAAACAGGAATCTGTTTGGTCCATACATCCCTCCAAAATATAGTTATCTATCCATCCCCACCTTGATGTATAAGTTGGTTCTAACTTGGACAATAGGTTCTAACAACTCTCCAAACCCCCACAACGTAAGCATCAGTACTTACCTTAATACAACAGAATTCATCCTTCCCATATTTGCATTTAATCAAGTCTTTCAACAAAGCTTTCCCCTCCTTATTATACCTCCACAATCATTTCATCAAAAGGTTGTTGTTGCACTTCCTCAAATCTCTAAGGCCCGAGCCACCTCTGTCTTTTATATTCAATAGTCTCCCACTTGACTACATTGTCCTTTGAACTCTTTGCATCCATGCCACTGAAAATCTCTCCAAGCTTGTCCAATTTCTTCGCTACCTTAGCAATTAGAGCGAAAAGACAAATAACATATGTTGGGAGAGAGTCTAAAACAGAATTGATAAGAATGTACTGACCACCAAGGGAAATGTTTGTCCCTTCATCTAGCTAGTTTCTTTTGAGTTTCTCCACAACGTTGTCTCATTACTACAAATCTTTGTGTTTATTGCCTAGAGGCATACCTAAGTAAGTACTCCACTTTGCAACCCAAAATGTCACTAGCCTCTAGATGTTTGTCACCTCATTGATAAAATATAATGTATTCAACTTTCAGACTTGCAGAGACTTCATAAAACAACAAAATTAGTTTGATAATTTTTAGTTGCTCCTCATGCAGCTCTCAAAAAATCACTATGTCATCAACATAAAAAAGATAACACATCTTTTTAGAATCACTACAGCCCCCATTAATCTGGAAACCTCTAATCTACCTATTTTGAGTACCAATCCTCATTAAGCTGTCAAATTCCTCCATAATAAAGATAAATAAAATGGGTGACAGTGGGTCACGCTGTCTAATTCCCCTACCTTCACCTATCGGCTTGGCAGGCTTTCCTTAAAAGAAGAGTTCCTTCATATGGATCTTCTTTTTAACAGAAAAATTAGGTCACCGGCTGAGGCGCAGGAAATTATTCATTCGGGTCTCTTAATACTAGATATGACCTCAAAATGGACTAATTCAATGAGCTCTTAACGGCCTGGGCAGTGGCCAAGTGCGATGAACGACCAACAGGAATGGGACGAAGTAACTCGAACCAAATCGATATTTTACAACCAATCACAAGTTTTATTTCATCGAACTAGAAAGTCAATTGTTTGATGGCTCCCCTTTATTGATCCATTGTGTTAGCTGGATCACTGCCTCTGGCAGATTCCCCAGGGAAGTGTAGGGAGCGAAAGAAAGACCAGAAGAATGATTCCTGTAAATTAGTCTGGGGGTGGGACTATTAATCGAAACGAAAAATGTTGGTTAATAAAATGGGTCCTATAGAAAGCAACAAGATATATAGAGTCTGACACCAAAAGAAATGGCGAAATTCCTCGCTCCGGGCTCGACTTAGGTTCACACTTTCTTTTGTCAGCCTCTCTTAAGTTCAAGAGTTTACAAAGGCCAAATTCAATAGTTGCTCCTAGCCGAATCGCTTCAAATAAAGCAGACTTTGACGAAGTAGAAGCAGGAATAGCAACTTGGACTAAATGCCCTGGGTCTTCGGCCCGAGTTGTATGAGGCAAAAACGAAAGGGGAATTGACCCAAAACTTGGATCAGGGTCAAGATCCCCTCTTACTAAGACTACAGAGACCTTTTTATATTATTATTCCATTATGGGTGTCTGCCACACCAAACCTTTAAGAGATAGGGGACGAGGCTCTATGCTCTTTCTTTTTGTGTGAGTTAATTCAGCATTAGCTAAAGGGGGTAAGAATATCAAGAAAAATAAAAAAGACTAGCGGGCTTACTTCTTCCCTCAGATCTGGGGTTGTTACCGTAATCCAAAACACCAGTACTAGGTTCTGACTTTGATCGACTTCCCCGCAAGACAGCAAGAGAAGTCGTTCTCCTCTGGAGCCCCATCCCGGTTCTGATCCATCCTTTAGCCCTTCGTCTATCGGTTTGGCAAATTCATGATGTACAACAAAGTCGCTTCATGTAGGAATTCGAGTCTCGGCACACGATAGTGTGATTTGCTAACATGCCCTTTCATGACTCAAACAGTCGGACAACAGAAATTCATTTAATATAGTCAGCTAGATCACCTCCTTTTCAGGGAGAGCTACTGGAGTAATCCAATATGTGGTTGGTAGCTAAAAGAAAGTTCTCGCTTTTAACCTAAATGGCTTCAATTTCAACCAATCTCGGATTCTCCATTAACAAGAATGGAAGATCTCACAGTGCTTATGCAAGGTGTTAAGCAATAAACTCCAATTAACGTGATCACGTCTTCTCAATATCCAACTAGCACATTACCCCCGAAGTGATCCCTTTCAACTTGGAATTAAAACACTCGCTTGCAATGAGTGCAGCATCCATTATCTTTCTTCTTTTAATAAAAGGCATCTAGTTTTTGCTGACCAATTTATCAATCACTTTTTTCAATCTTTCTGCCAGCAATTTTGCTATAACCTATAAACTCCGGTAATCAAACTTATTGGCACGCAGTCTTTTAGCTCAGTAAAACTTGGTTTCTTGGGATGAAAGCCACAAAAGTAGCATTGAAGCTCTTCTTAGTTTTTGTCTAGCATAGAATCCCTGTATCACCGTTATGATATCCTCTTTCACGATCTCCCGAAAAGACAATTAAAAGGTCGTGGGAAAGCCATTAGGACCTGGCGTTTTCTCTGTAGCACAATTTTAAGCACCCAAAATCTCTTCCTCTTCAAAAGGACTCTCTAGTTCTATTTGCTCCTCTAAACTGATGTTTGTGATCCCCTATAACTGTAGCTCAAGTCTCCACTCCTCTGTCTCTTTGTACAAATTTTGGTAGAAACTTTTAATGGTGTCTTTAATAACAGAAGGTATTGCATCCATCAACCTTCAGCGACTCAATGGAACTGTACCTCTTATGAGAAGTAGCTACTCTATGAAAAAACTTAGTATTTTTAACCCCCCCCCCCGCTTCAGCCACTGAATTCTTGATCATTGCCTCCACTTTATTTCTTCATTCTTTGCTACTTGCTCATAGGTGATAGCCAAATTTGTTTTCTGTTGGATCTCCTCCTCAGTTAGTGTTCCTTGTTCTTACAAAGGTTTCAGTTATTGCAAAAGACTACCACCACAATTGTACCTCTTCCTTGAAACTTTCCCTTCTCATCCATCAGTTCTCGAATTTAATGTAGGACTTCTGGAAATTCAGATCTCCATATGTCAACAGAATTAGGTTGTGGTTGAATCCCAACTTAGGTAGTGTGGATTGCTTGATAAGAGTGAATTGCTCCTCCCATTGCGAGTAAAAACAGAATCTGCCAATTCTAGAAGTTGTAGGATTCCCTTTCCCCCTTCTCCAAGTGCAAGACCCTCCAAATAAACGAGGGTCTACTAGTTCCATCTCTTCAATGCATGTAGAGAACTCAATCATAGCACCATTTATCCTAGAGTAATTTGATATTTCTGTCGATTATCTAATGACATTGAAGTCCCCCTCATAACCAAGGACCTTCACAAAGGCTTCTCATGGCACCTAGTTCACTCCACAATTTTCTCCTCCCTATTTTCTTGCACTTCGCAAAAATTGTTGTGCGAGACTAGGAGAAATCATGATTCTAGTTTGAGAATTTGCCGAAGATGCATTGTGTTCCTACTTCCAGCAGCACCCCTCCCATATTCTTTTACCCCACATAATCAAAATACCTATGCTAGACCCCTCTACCTCTACATGAACTTCACTCAACCATATGTTGTTCCAAATTCTATGGATTATACTACTAATATCACCCCATAGTTTAGTTTTCAAAAGTACATACATTTCAACCCTCATTGATTAATCTCTAACTAACCCCTTTTTCCCTTCATTGTTTAACCCCCTTACATTTTAGGAAATTATTTTTACTCTCATTGTTCCACAATTGGTAACCTCCTCCCTCTAATTCTAGGCTCCCCGTCCTTTAATTTTATATTGAAGATGAGATTCCTCAACTTCTTTGGCATTGTTTGATAGGTTGTTGCACTTTGTTTGTCTCTGCTGCTCTGTTCCTCCCATGTGGTTCTTTCTCCCATTCCACATATTAATGAAAAAAATTCCCTTACATGACCTTTTGTGCACACCCTAAACATTTAGCTTAGTTTGACTAAGTTGATGTGAAATCTCAGCATTGCTTGAGACTCAAAACCTCCTCATTTATACTATCATCAATTGCTAAGTGCTTGGGTTCGTGTAAAAACTCCATCAGTTCCTCGGGCAGTTCCATAGAAACTTCATCCCCCACTTTTTCCACCTCCATATTGTTGTAAGTCTCTTTACACGTTGTCTCGACATCCTTGAATTTAGAATAGCTCCTCCCATAAGCATGCAAACCTCCGTTCCATCAGCTATGGTATTATGATAAAGGGAGTTAAAAAAGGATCCTAGAAAAGGTTGGAAGTCAATAAACAGTTTAAGTGGGAGTTCAATGACTTGAAGTCTTTTTCCATTTACCCAGTCAAGAAGCCTACTTAAAATAGGTATTTCATCCATCAACTTTAAGTGGAATCCCTCTTATCTTTCCACGTGGGAATTTTCAAAAAACTTTGCCTTGTTCTTGAATCTATCGATCTTAACAAATACTTCATGTACTTTCTCCTTTCTTTTCCCATGTCTACTAGGCTTGTCATCATTAGAAACATAGCTAACCTGTACTTTCTCCTTTGACTTGCTGCTTTCACATCGAGAAAATGTTTCCGACTCCATCACCAGTCTGAAGGTTGCCAGAGACTCGTACCAGATCAATAAGGAATATATCAGCTTTCCATCCGTAATCTCAACTTTAGCAGCTATGTTCTCTGTGGGTCCTCAGACTCGAATTCTCACACACCTCATATGGTTTTTGGGCTCCGTCTCTTCCTCAATTTCCAAGCAACCTCCGCAAGCATCTCCAATCTCCTTCCAGACCATTCCAGAGATGAAGGGGGGACCAATAGCCCCTATCTAAAACCAATCAAACCTTGTGCTTTCAAGAAAAGTAGCTTTTGTTGGAGACAATCAATCTAGTTTCAGACACATTCCTCACCGTCTCCAGTGTCCCATGAGAACATCATTCGGAGCTTCCTGGTATGGAATTCAAAGAGAAATTTGAAGCCATTCATATCGTAAACCAAGATGTTAGGGGCACCTTTCCAAGTATGTAGCACCCAATTCTTGACTTCATGTAGTGTAGGGGTCACTTCTCCTCTGATAAATCTACCAACAATACACCTGCAACTCATTGTCTTCCCAACTTAAAGACTGTAGTCGAGGCTTCTCAACATTCTTTCTAGACCATTTCCTTTCTTGTAGAGTTTCTTTATAATTCCCTTTACATTTGAAATTATTTTGTATCATTTCCCTAAAATGTAATAAATGTTCTTTGATTTTCTAACTTCCTGTTCATAAAATTCTCCAATTTACGGGCCAAAATCTCCCAATCCTCATCAAATGTGTTTTCTAGGCTAATAATCATTGTTCTGATCTATCCTTTTATAGTGATGATAGAAATGTATTTACCAAATTTATTTAAGTTCTGAGAGCAAAAATATGGGCAGATAGCACCCTGCATCTCCAAGACTTGAAAATCTTGCATTTGATATCAAATGCCTCCTTTAGCCTGTTGCAGCCACAGTGGTGCTCCCATCATTGTTTTCATTATAGCTTTACTTTCAAGATTTGCCTTGGTTTGGTAAACTTGCTACCACTCCACTTTGCACCTGACACTTGGTCCTAACCTAAAATGAAAAACAAAGATTAATTCTACAAATTTTGCTCAAAAAATTGAAGTGGGTTTTTGGAGTTTGGTCTGTTGGTAAGTTTATTATTCTACACAATAGTTACACCTAGAAGGCACAATTCTCCAACATCTCCTTCTCCGCAATACAACCAAAGGACAACATTCGGTTTCTTCTACACCACTAGAAACTAACATCTCATCTCATAGCCGCCACCGATCTGCTGAAAACCAAAGCTGAAAGCTACTTTATTAGGAGCACCGTCCACCATCTTCACCATAACAAAAACAGTGAGCTTGTCATTAAAAAATCCACTCCCTTAGCCTCTCAAATTTAATCAATGAACAACCCCATTTTATTTGATATCTTAGAATTTTTGGGGCAAGTCAAATTTCAAAAAACTCATTTTGGGGTAAAAAGGTGTAGAGAATGGTGGGACTGATGGTAGCGTCGACGTGGAAACCAATGGTGGCATGTTTCGAGAAGTGGAAAAGACCCAGGCAGAGGGGAGGAAAAGAGAACCATTCTTTGGTCTTTCCCTTTTTTTCTTCTAATTTGAATCATAGACTATTATCTTCATTTTAACGCTCCTTATACGCGTAAAAAGAAAATATTTAATCTAACTCAACTGTCAAGTTGACACATAATATACTTGTTCATCCATCAGAAAGGATAATGTGTTTTAATTGTAAGTCTTTGTATAAGACTATAAAGTAAGGAGGTCGGGATGCCAAAATAGTACAAGTCAAGGGTCTATTATGCTATTCAACTATTTATATTTAGAGAGTTTTCAATTCTAACATTGTCCTTATTTCTCTCTCCCACCTTGCTTTCCTTTCCCATCTCCATATTCCTTTATTGTACAAAACTAATTTCCCCCCTCCTTTACTACTCCACCTTCCCGACAGTGGACACACTCTACACATACTCCTCACCTTGACTGTTGTTTAATGTCAAGCAAAAGAATAAAAGACTCCCAAGAACTTCTTGAGGCTAAGATAATTTTCGTATTTGGTTAACTTCTTTTCCTTTCTAATGATTGCAAAATATTGATCTCCCTAACATTTGAACCTCACCCTTCCAACTCTTTTACCAATACAGGCACCAAAACATGGCAACTCCTTAGCTACAAGAGACTTACATAGTGGCTCCCTACTGTCAGGGAGTCCCGAGTGTGAAGAACACTAACATGCATCCACCCACTATTTCCTTTCCTCTAACATCTTCTGAAAGTACATGACACTTCGCAAATGTCTGAGAAAGGTAATCGTCTCTTTCTGGCATCAGCGAGCAAGCTTGCCGGGAACCTATTAGAACCATCAACAACCAGAAAAATGAGGTTCCAGCACTACCCAGTTCATTGGAGGCTCCCACTACACATTCTTGATATTTTCGAGCCCCTCCTGCATTCATAACCTAGGTCTTCGGAGTTGATTTTTAGGCACACAAGTTTTTCAAATTCACTACACAAATTCTGATGACTTCTCCAACCTTAAATTACAAAACCCCTTCCCCCGGTCTCCTTCCTTTAGATCTAAGTTCATTGGAGATAGGAATATTTTGAAGAGATAGGAACGGCTTAATGTAAATCTGTTACTTAGCGTTGGGATGGGAAGAGAGTGAGCTCTTTAGGACATAGTGGTCTGGGGGTAATACTTTTGAGTATCCGTTTTTCAAACATTTACAAAAGGACACCCTCATAAACTATCTAAAATATGAGTAATTTCCTCCACTTCGTCAGGTAGGGCATACATATACCAAAAATAAAAGGTCATTAAGCAGTTCAGCTACATTCAGGAAGAGGATGCTCTTGTTTTCAAAACATCTTTGATTCCTTTCCTTCCAAATTGTCTACCAAAGGTTGGCAGGGCACCATCTCTCATTATGTCCTGAGATGTTCCCATCTCTATTGCAGCATACTTGTATTTCTGAAGTATCAGGTGTTATAGCCCATCTGATACCCTGAAGGCTGAAGAGAATCTGCCAAACTTGTACTGTCACCTTACAATGTAAGAAGAGATGATTTGTTGTCTCTGTTTCAGTTTCACAAAAGAAAAATCTGAAGCATAACTGCCTCCCCTTTTTCACAAGATTATCATGTCTTAGAACAACTTTCTTAGCTGCTAACCAGGTGAAACAAGCCACCTTGAATGGTGTCTTGGTTTTCCATACCATCTTCAACGGCCATATGCCATGAATAGTTGCAACATTGTCCAGAAATCTGAACGCTGACTTCATCATGAAGTTCCCATTTTGGTCTTTAAACATGATAAGTTGTCTTCTTTTGCAGTAAGATTCTTAGTCTGTTCAATATAATTGAAAATCTCTATCAGATTCTTAGTCTGTTCAATATAATTGAAAATCTCTATCATCTGACTACTTCCCAATCATTCTACTTATGATCTTGAATTGTATGCATTTACTAGAGCATTGGATAATGCGACAATACTTGTGGCTCAAAAAGTTTCTTACTTGAACCGATCATGAATCTTTGAAACACTTAGACACAAGGAAAGTTGAACAAAAAGAATGCCAAATGGGTTGAATTCCTTGAAACTTTCCCTTATGTAATTCAATACAAAACGGGAAGCAAAATGTTGTGGTGCACGACTTGTCACAAAAGCATGTTTCGTATAATACTTTGTCATCTAATGGGTTTTGAAAGTTCAAAGACATTATATCCCAGGGACCACATTTTGAAGAATGGGAAAGGGAAAAGTTGCGTATTGAGAGAATTTATATCCTGTTAAAAGTTTGAAAGTTTCTTGTTCAAGGACAAGACTTTGTGTGCTTATCAGCTCTTGGAGGGAACTCTTTGTAAGGGAGGCACACAATGGGGGTTTGATAGCCATTTTGGTATTGATAAAATTTTGAGAATTCTTGAACAATTTTATTGGCCTAAAATGAGAAATGATGTTGATAAGTTTGTGGTAAATGTGTTAAATGAAGAAGTTCAAAATCTGCGCTTCTTCCCCATGATATGTATACCCTTCTTTCCGTCTCTTGAAGACCTTGGCTAGATATTTCTATTGATTTTGTGTTGCACTTGCCAAGGACTAAAGAAGGGGAAGATAGTATTTTTGCGGTGGTTCACTAATTCTCAAAGATGTCTCATTTCATTGCATGTCATAAGTGTGATGAAACTTCACATGTTGCATTTTTGTTTGTTGAGAATGTAGCCAATTTGCATGGTATTCCCTAGTCATAGTGAGTGATAAGGACTTTAAGTTCCTTAGCTGCTTTTGGAGGGACATTGGGGTCAACTTGGAAGTGATTGTTGTTTTCTATTTCTTGTCACCCCCAAACCGATGGCCAAATCAAAATTGTGATAGGACTTTGGGTTCTATGATTAAGGTCATGGTCGAGGGAAAGTTAGCATCTTGGGAGGAGCAATTGTTGTTAATTGAGTTTGCATATAATTGATGCACGCATTATTAGCATATGTCCACTAGAAGTTGTTTATGGTTAATCCACTAACCTCTCTAGATCACTTTGTATAAATATGTGTAACGTTGCTCGAACTCTTCAAAAATGTTGTCCGGTCAGCCGGTGTTACATCCTCCAACAAAATACACAGCTTTGGAAGGATCCAACACTCTCCCCCTCCCCCGGACATTTCTGAAAAGTATGAGCAATATAGATATGTTGTTTTGAGTCTAGATGGAAACTCAAGGGCCGAACACATAAAGAAGTTACATGAGAAGGTAGGGGTTCGACTTGAGAAAAATCTAGACATGGCCAAGAAAGCAAACAAGGGACAAAAAAGTGTTGTCCTTGAGCAGGGAGAAGATTGGGTTTAGGTACAGTTTCATAAAGAGAGTTTCCCCGACAAATGGAAGAATAAATTGGCGCAAGGAGGAAATGGGCCTTTTCAAGTGCTTGAAAGGATCAAGGATAATGCTTACAAGATTGACTTTCCACCGGATATCAAGTTCATAATACTTTTCATGAAGATTGTTTTGGAGAACAAAATAGAAACAGAGAATGCTGACTCAACATAAGCAGCAGCATAAGGTTTGTACATTACACATACAGACCATATTCCAACCATAAGTCAATATCAGTCAGATGAGGCAGAGACAGAAGCGACATACATGCTGCAAAATCAACAAACAGTCAGTTCTTTGGAGGCTGGATACTTCCTGCTCCCTTTTTCATAAGCCACCACGTGCGAGCTGTAGACTCCACATACAGTCCGTACATCAAACTGTATGCTAGAAGATGGGAACTGAACCTCCATCTACAGAGCGACATGCAGACAGCAGATGGCCACATACGGCCGCATGTCCACCGCAATTCATGTCTGGCAGAGCGATATTGGGTTACCTTTGCAACTTTTTGACTGCCACATTTGGGCATTTATGTACTTGTTAGCCTAAACTATAAATAGCTGAGCATAGTTCAATTAGACTTAGTGTTTGATGAATATTGATTTTGTTCTTAATTAGAATCTTAATTGAGGCTCATTAAGAGCTAAGCGCTTGTTTGGATTGCTTAATTGAAGGCTTTGGTCATAGTAGAATCTTAATTGTCAATTAATTCCATTTTTTGATTCTTGTGTCAATCTATTATCTTTAATTTGCTTGTTCTTAGATTAAGGTTTCGTTTCAATTTCTGCTTGCACCATGCTTGGCCGGTGGAAACATAAAAGAATTAGGCCAACACGTGAGAAGACTTGATGCGAACCTAAATAAATATTATCCCCTCTTTGACAGCTCATGATTATAGCTGAGGTGGTCAATCAATTAAAAAGTTTACACTACAAATATAATTTTGGTGAACTGAGACAACTAGCGACCTGAAAGAAATAAATCCAATGCAAAGCAAAATTAGACTAATGCAGCTATCATGCTTGGAAATGAGACAGCACTGGAGAAACAGGATTTCAGTTAGAGAGGAATAAACACTGTAAACCATGAAAACACAGGAATAATAGGGACTGACAGTCTTCAAAACCATAACACGGTTAGAGGCAGTAAACTAGAGAAACTGTATTATTCAACAATTGCAAGGGTGACATCAAAGTGAATGTATTAATACTCTAGGGAAATGAGCAGAAAACTCCTTAACTACAAAGAAATGTCGTAAAACAAGAAAGCAAGTGCTTTTAATTAAATAGTGATCACAACATACAGGATTTCGGAAGAATGACATCAGTGATATCGTGGTAACAACCACAGGCACTGGTTTTGTAGTCGGTGACATGATTGCCTGATGAAAGACTGTGAAACCGGGCACATCCTGAAATTTGCACAAGCAGTTCTTAGGTTTTACCGCCAAACATCTTAAATTCTTCACAAAGTCGAACAAGATCATGAATATCCAAGACCATTGGTCCCTACATGCTGTAGACTGAGGGTGTTTGGCTGAACTTATAAGTTGGTTGGCTTATAAGCGCGTTTTAGCATATCTATTTGTTTGGTGAAAAAATGCTTATAAGCCAAAATCAACCAAAAGCCATAAGTTGGGAGCTCCTGGCTTTCAGCTTATATGCACATTTGGTTTGACCAAGTATTTTACTATTTTATCCTTAAAAAAAAAAAAAAAAGAATTCCCGAAGTATCATCCCCAAAACAAAAACTCCCAACTTCCTTTTCACTTTGGATCTGTTGTTCCTCCTTTTTTTTCTACACGGATACTTTTAAATTTCAAAGAACTATCAACATATTTTAACCAAACACATCAACTTCTTTTTAACTGTTTCAAAACTTTTATCCAAAATATATGACTGCCTATTTCAAAATCAGTTTCAACACATAACGCTTATCATCTATTTAGAATCAGCTAAGCCAAACAAGCTCGTTATCTGATTAATAGACTGATTCCAGCAGTAAAAGAAAGCAGAAAATGGTATTCTGAATTCTATAAATACCACATATGAGAGAAAAATAAACTCCTCAATTTGGGTGTAGGTATAAAGAAAAGGCAAGAAAAAGATCATAAAACCAAGTCGAACACCTTTCTTGATTAATGATTGGCATACTTTAGGCAGATTTCTCAGAAAAAAAAAATAAGAGAACAATTGGCATCTGGTTTTGTTCACAGGAAACTTAATCTGGATTTACACAAAGAATAAACTCGTCGAATAGCGCTCAACTAAGAAAAACGCATACTACATTACTCTCATCCTCTCTCACCCACAGAAAGGCATTCATCACAGGATGAATTTCTTAAATATTTCTGTTCCTATAGAAATTAGCTAGCTAGTAAGAGACGAGGATGATTTTGTCTTTATTCAACCTGAGGAGGAAACGAAAAGGAGAGAGAGATAGAAGAAAAGTGAACTTTCTTTTAAATGTGTGCAACCCATGAAGGAGTTTCAAGGTAAGAGATGCTAGATGCTAAAAGTTTTTGAAGCATACCCTAGAGAGATCAGAAAGCATACTGGAAAGAACATCCAATCCCAAGATAAGTGCCTCCTGCAATCCTTCTATTTCTGCCAGCCCATAAAGCCGACTAAAATAGAGCTTCTGTTAAAGAAAACATAAAGCAAAGGTATTAACTGCTACATGCTGTAGAGATTAGGTGCACATTAGAGTATGTTAGCATAGGAATGCAGGCTGCAAGATTCACCTCCAGGTCATCTGAAGATGTGCAAACAAGTCGAAAGAGTGCATCGTGGATTGAAGAATCACCAAGTAAAATATCCTTGACTATTTCACCAAGTCTCTTGATATATGAAATTGACAGAATGCACTTCCTCAAGACTTCAAGCACCTAAAGGCAAATAATTAATGAAGCTCTTCTACCTTAGCGTTGAGACAAACTGTTACAATTTAAATGATTACAAGCAATAAAAAAAAATGACTCAGTCAATAAATCAATACTGATGGATATTACAGCGTCTGAAAAAGATGGACTAGGATTCTCACAGTTGCCTTTCACCCTTCAACAACAAAACCAAGTAATCAAGATGACTCTACACCTTTTCATGTGAAATACATATATACATCCTATGAGTGCCTTCGCGTCGGGTAGCATCTTGAGAATACTGTAGAGAATGAGAAAAGAATATCTGCTCACTGGTCATTTGAGTTGACAAAACCTCTGACAATGCACCCCGATCTTTTGTCGAATAAAATGATGACCTACTTCTGTAAAGCCCCATAATGTCTTCCTAATTAATTTGAGGCTATAACTGGAGTTTAATTAATCCCGAAGTATATGCAGGCCCACATGAGGATAGAACAGTCATTAACAATAGGATATATGTAAAACACAGTCATAAGTAGTTTGATTAGTGGGAGTGACAGAAAAAGGAAAACAATTCGAAGAAAATGAGGAAGTAAGCCTACAAGGGTTCCCATGGCAATCCCTCAATGCAAGGCAAGGAAATCTCAGGTCCCAAGAGGTCGGGAGTTAGCGAACAGGAGACCTTGGCATCTAAACAGATCATTTGGTTCACTTGTGTGTCAAGGTGTGCCTGTCACGCACAGAATACAATTATAGGAAGTATTTGGAGGGTATTGTGATGTAGAAAATACCATTTGGACGGTAGTAATGCAGCTAGTTATGCTTCTGCTTACAAATGATATTAATGGTGTAGCCTGTCTGCCTGTGCCTACCTCTTAGGATAGCAATGTAGCATGCGTGAATGTCAACGTTATTGGTCCTATTGATAAATTTAATGATTTATAAAATATTAAGGGTCTAAGGAGCCAACCCTTGATTCTTCAAAGAAATCTCATTCAATTAAATGTTATGAACATTTGTAAATGATTTTCTATGATCGACATTTTGGCATATGTTGCACGTTTTCTAAATCTTGTCCCACTAATTGGTGTAGGTAGGTAGTGACACATACCTGAGTACCAGTTGATTTGTACGGGGCCTTCTTTTCCTGTGATTTTATTAACAAATACAGGTTTGAGTACTAACGAGCAAGGAAGCTAGGGTCATCCTCAGTTCCTCATTTCATCTCATTTTGGTATGTCTGGCCTTATGTCATCCTTCTGGTATAGCTAGGGTCATGCCACACATGCATTAATTGAGTCATTTCTTCATAAGAGGCTCTATTAGGGGCCGGTATAGTTTGGGTCAACCCGAAATCAAACTTTTCGACTATTTGTTTTTGGGATCATGGATTAGACTTTGGATTTCGGAATGGATATCAGATCTAGTGCTACAGATTTTCAGATATCCGAAAATACAAATTTTGTGTCTTATCTTTACGCCTACCCATATCATAGGTGCCCAATACTAATAAGTCCAATTTTTAAAGGTCCAATAGATTAGTACCCTACAGCCTTTGCACAGATTCTTTAGATGTCGCACCCGCATCGGATTCTCCAAAAATACACTAAATTTGGAGAATCCAAGACGCACCGGTCGACATTTTTGAAGAGTCCGAGCAACATACCAATAATAATATTAACGCCAATGTGGAATTACACGCCATGAGCGATACGGTGCCCTGAATCCTTAGTTAGTGATAGAAAGTTGAACATTCAAAGGAGCAAACTATTAAGTGAATAGAGGTTGTTGATTTTTATGACATGCCTTAAAGGCTCAAAAGTCAAAATTGAAATCCATAATATCCAAACCAAATCTTAAATGTCTAATCTAGTACAAGCTTATTTGGATTGTAATTTCTTCGATCAAAAAACCAAATATCAAACAAAAAATTTTATATCCAATATGAATGCCCACTCTAGTCATGAACGGTGTGGGTGGTATTTCTTTTGCTTGGGCACATATCTGGCATTATGAATAACTTTTATTCACTAGTGTACCTTGATATACTTCATGATAGGGTAAATGTTGTTTATCATTCATTCATTAAATGTTTTAAAGGTTAATTGGTCACATGCGCATATGGGTAACATTAATGTCTATAAATGTTGGTTCACTCGATGCGAGTTTATGGCATTAAGTGTCAGTAACATCCCCCTATTTTTAGGATGCGACAACGTTTAAATGCTTTGCTCTTCCATGAAACATTGAATCTGAAGCAGTTTATATAGGCTTACAAATTTACTCATATCCTTTTTTACAAGAGACCTTCATTTTTACATGATAACAAATGGAACTCAACACCAAAAGCTAGCTCCAGACGTCCGAATTTCCCAAGTCCATATAATGAGTTCAAGCTCTGCATCCACAACCATAGTAGGAAACTCGAACACCCTCGAACGCCTAGGCTTGTCAACTAGAGCATGAGCAATATAATATAGAAGGCCAACATTGAATAAATCAAGAACTAGGATGGGTTTCGTTTCATGTAAAGGGCTACATTCGCCCATCTCTTTATCAATTTCATGGATAATAGAATGAGGTGTTTGAACCACATTTGGAAAAAAAATGAAGAAATTGTTTTGTTTTTGCGTAAGATTTAAGAAAATAAAATGTTTTGTTTATTAAAAGAGGCAATCCTTTTCCTTTTTAAACAAAATTGAAAAAGAAAATGTGAAGAAACTTGTCGACAACATAGAAAACCGTTATTTTAGAAAGAAAAAGAATTAGAGGAAGAAGCAATAGACTGAAGGAGAATAAATTTTCAGCAGAGGGAGGAAGAGCATTCTAACTATAGACTCAAACCCTTGGCACAAATTAAAAAAATCAAAGTAGGGCAAAAAAACCTTTGAGAGCAGGAAATCAAACTTGTGGCTCACTAGAAATTCAAGATTAGAGTAGAGCGGAGGTCATGTATAAAGAAGAAACCTAGTTGCCGAAGAGATAGTGGACATTCTTCTTTTTTAGCAAAAAAGGTATTAGAGGAAGAAGTATAAAAGAGTGTTTGAATTGACTTTTAAAAGTAGCTTATAAGCTAAAAGCCATAAGATTGGGAAATACCCAACTTTTGGCTTTTAGCTTATTTTTGTACCTACCTTTTTAGCATAAAAGTAAATGCTTAAAAACATTTTTCATCTTAGTCAAACACCACAAAAACTAAAAAAAAAAGTTTTAAAACACTTAAAATAAGTCAATCCAAACATCCTCTAAAAAAGGAAGAGAATTATTAAAGTTATGGCTCTAATTAGAGGAGAAGGCTTTAGTTCGAGTAGTTCAAATTTGATAACTTTTAATATGCAGACTTGTTCTAGAGCTGCCAGTGTTCTTTCACATGTCGTCAAGGGTAATGACCAATGCAAGAAAAAGTTATGCTTTGTTCTGTCCACCATCCAAAGATATTTCCCTTAATCTGAGTAAAATACGATTTTACACAAAAAATACTCTCAGACCCAACTCCTAAGGCAAGCGGTAAAAAATGTCATATCGACTTTCTCTCTCCTCAAGCCAACTTTTCAATCATCAATACCTTTTCCCCAACATGAACGAATTCCCACTTTTTCTTTCTCTCTCCTCCCAAATTTCTTCCAAGCACTTATTTCTTTTCTGGGCATTTCCATATCGCGACGAATTTTCTTCCAGCCACGTTCTGGTCACTGACGTACTTTCTCTCTCTTGCTGATCTCTGATAAAAGACTTCCAGCTTCCTTCAAATTCCCAGATGTCTAAACTCCTGATATAAAACTTCAAACAACCCAAAGGAAAAAATCTGACAAGCTGAACATAGATCGTAATTATTTATTTGTTTTAGGAAGGAAGTCCTTCAACATAGTGAAAGAAAACCGAGCCAACTAGTATAGGTGGGTTAAAGAAAGTGAGATTCATAACTAGCATCCATGTTAGTGGTTATATTCTCATGCGGATGTGCCAAGTTATGAGGTTGGCTTCTGTTGGCATTACGCAGAAAATCGAAGAGTCAGTAGGCATATGAATATTTCATCTTTCAGAATTTCACCAGTCAAATCCGATTTCTTAGAATTGTCGCTATGCAAGGCAGAAGGAGTAGCTAAATAATTCTCCCCGAGTTTAAGGAGAACTCTAGTTGGGCTGACATAGCAAGGAGGATCCAAAAATTTGTATGTAAAAAAATCACCAAGAATCATTCACCTACTACGCTAGATGGAGAGAGGAGAAGAATTATGATAGCTTCTTTTAAATTTGAGAACATGTGGTTAAGGGCACTAGTGTTTAGGGATAAATTGGTGGGTTGGTGGAATAGTTATGTAGTGGTGGAAAACTCATCCTTTCGACTTGCAAAAAAAAAATGAAGATGCTTAAGAGGGATATTAGGGTATGGAACAAAGAAGTGTTTGGGAGCATTGAGGTGAAAATAAAACAGAGTATATGTGAGGTAGGAGAGTTAGAGCGGGCAGGGAAGAAAAAGGGTGGACGCAAGGGAAAGAGAGAGGAAGAAGGAGTTGAAAAATAAGCTAGCTTCCTTACCATTGGCTCAAGAGATTCTAACACAATTGCTATATAAAATAGTGGTGGCAAAAAAGGAGAAAGTTCATAGATTCAGTTGAGGTACACAAGGTAGTGCATGAGGAGAAGAGGAAGTTGAAGGGGCGATACATGCTTTCTATGAACATCTATTTAGAGAAATAGATTCGAACCGAAATTAGAGGGATTAGAATCTAGTCAAAGTGGAGAAGATAAAGAGTGGCTGGGGAGAGGTATTGGGGAAGAGGAAGTGTGTGAGGCGGTGGAATGTTATGTTAGGGATAAAGCTCCAGGTCTTGATGGTTTTACTTAGGCATTTTTTCCGCATTGCTGGAATACAGTCAAAGTGGAAGTGATGGAGACCATTGAGCCTTTTCAGGTTACCGAAGAAATTGAAAAAAGCCTTAATGTTTCTTTCATTTCCATTATCCCGAAAAAGGTGTTACAAGTATTAAGGACTATAGACCTATTGGTGTAGTAGAAAGCATCTATAAGATTATTCCGAAGGTGCTTTCAAATAAACTAAAAAAGGTCTCAAATGTGAAATTTCTACATCGCAAATGCATTTGTGGAAGGCGGGCAAATTTTAGATGCATCCCTAATGGCAAATGAAGGGGTCGATTCAAGAAGAAAGCAACAAGAGTCGGGGATTTTGTGCAAATTAGATCTTGAAAAAGCCTATGATCATCTTAATTGAGAATTTCTGGATCTCATTGAGATAAAAATGGGTTTCGGTGCAAGATAAATAAAGTGGATCAAATATTGCATTTCAACTGTAAGGCTTACGGTCCTCGTGAATGAAAATCGGTGTGGCTTTTTTGGTAGTTCAAGAGGAGTGAGACAGGGAGACCCTTTGTCTCCTATGTGGTTCATACTAGTGACGGAAGCTCTAAGCAAGATGATAGATAGAATTGTGACATGAGGTACTTGAGAGGATTTTCTGCATCGATTGGCGGGTAATATAATGTGAGGCTGTAATACCTCCTATTTGTGGATGATACTTGAGTGTTTTGTGGCGGAAAGAACTCAACTGGAGTTCTTGAGGCAAGTGTTAACACGGTTCTAGTTGGTGTCAGGTTTAAAAATAAATCTCAAAAAAAATGTAAGATCACCCTAGTTGGCAAGGTGGAAAATATTGAGGGCTTAGCACAAGTAT
Organism: Withania somnifera; assembly: GCA_039654485.1. Lineage (NCBI taxonomy): Eukaryota > Viridiplantae > Streptophyta > Magnoliopsida > Solanales > Solanaceae > Withania > Withania somnifera. The sequence goes on along the minus strand of JBDJHY010000008.1, from coordinate 2,802,530 downwards.
TGAGTTGCAAGATTGGGGTTCTTTCTACTACTAATCTTGGTGTCCCACTAGGCTCCGCTAATAAGGATCCAGCAACTTGGAACCCGGTGTTAGAAAGGGTAGAAAAGAGACTTGCAGGTTGGCAAAAGAGTATTTGTCTAAAGGGGAAAGGAAGTGTTAACTAAGAGTACGTTGACGAGCATTCCCACATATTTCATGTCTTTATTACATGCACCAACAAATGTTCCAGGAAAGCTGTAAAAACTTCAAAGAGATTTTTTTTTTTGGAATAGCTCAAGTAGGGAAAGAAAGTTTCACTTGGTAAATTAAGCTGAGTGTCACTACACCAAAGTGTTTGGGTGGACTCGGGCTTAAGATCTTAGGGTCTTTAACAAGGGGGTGGAGGACTAAAAATGTTTCACTTTCATATGGGTGTGGCTTATGGAGAAATATTTTAAAGGAGTGGGAAGCGTTTAATGAGAACATAGACTTTAGGGTAGTCACATAAAAGCAGCAACGCCAGTCTCAAAAGAGATGCTGGCACCATAACAGTCGTTGGAAAGATGAATGCTTGAATCGAGAGAGGAAACCTGACTGCCAGAAAAAGGAGTGGTGCTACACTTCGAAAAGAAGAAGAAATCATTGCCAAGGCAGGCAGCACACATCAACTAATTCAAGATCTTAGAAAATACAACAGCTCAATAACCACTAAAATAGTGCATCAGCCGCATAGAGGGTTAACTTCGTAATGACAAACCTACCTCCAAAAATGCTATCATCCCAAAATGTATTAACTCTTGGACGATGCAACTCACACCCCCCAACAGTTTTAAAGAATCCGAGCAACGTAGCATCCATTGTGTCTGAGAAATATTGCAATAGCATTAAACTACTTCTTAGGTCTAACATGTATCACTATCCACTTTTAAAGAGTCGGTATACAATTCAACAAAGAGTTGCCTAAACAACTTTTTTGTTATTTCGGAACGAAATATTTTCAAAGTACTTCAATGTACGGTATAAATCTCTTAATATAACTTCGAAAAAGTTTCTCTGCAGATTAGTGATGTTCGCTCTCGAAAAGCGAAAAGTAGAACGATTAAATGAAAGAAACTTAACCTTCATCAAATTCGTCCAGTAAGTGAATAATTAAATTTGTAATGAAGCTTCTATAACCTTCCTGTTCTATACAATCCCCATGAAGGAGACACGAAATAAGAAAACAGCATACACAAAGATTCTTAAAGAAAAAGGTTTGCCTCACCTCCAACCAAGTCTATTATAAGCAGAAAATATCATGTTATTTAAGCAATAGCTGTTTAAATTAAAGGAAAAGTAAAGGAATACCTTCAGCGTCACCTTCCAGCGAGCATGCTTGATTTTATAATTCCAGAATTCATGATTAACAAAGACATATCGAATGGAGAAAATGACAAGTGCAAGGACAACATCATTTTCTATTCCAGAATCCATAAGCTGCATAGTGAGGTCTAGCACTGAAGATCATAAAAATAGTGTGTAAGAGGGATCTACAAGAAACAACATAAAGAAACTAGTGGCACAGTGAAGAAAATAGGTTGTAATGGCTAATGGCCAACAAAAATGACTCACAAAAACGCATTGAATTAGAAAAAAGAAGCAATATATGTATGCTATCAGCAACAGAAGAAATGGACTCCCTTGGTATAACAGCAATTAGAACACCGACAACGTTACATAAGTTCAAACATGCCATTTATAATTAATTAGCATAAATAAAGAATTACAACTAAAGAACATGCCTGAAAGAGTCAACTGACAATCACTCTGCTCACAGTCGATAGAAAGCATTTTTGCAAGCCGCCCAGAAAGCAACCATGAACCACTAAAGCAACAAAAAAATAGCACACGAACAAGAGTCAAGATAAGTTTCATTTTTCTAGAATTAGAGAAGTTTCTTGATGATGTTAAAGACATCAGGCTAAACAGAAAACTGTGAGACCAACTTGATTTTTACAAGTTATAAGAAAACTGGAGAACAGTTAGGTGACATCTTCACAAAGGCACCCAATGGAGTTAGAATTGATTATCTTTGTAACAAGTTGAGCATGATTAAGATTTATGCTCCAACTTGAGGGGGAGTATTACAGTATAATACTAGTTTAGGAAGAAAGATTTAGGTATTAAGTAGGGATTGACTGTATATATTTTCTAGTTTAGACTTACCTTGTAAAGGCTACATGGTGTATAAATATCAATGCTTAGATGAATAATATACAAGAATCAATTCACCATTCTCCTATCTGTTTCAAAAAGAAATGTCAGTTTGGTTCGATTTTGCGGTTTAACACTAGTTAATGCTATATGCAAGTTGCAATACAAATAGAATCTTAAAATCCAAATCAAACAAAGCTTCCAAAGTACACACTTTGTCCAAAGAGTGCTTTAAGACTTTTTGTTTGCTAAGCAGTTGAAAAAGAAAATGAAAAGTGATTTAGTAGAGTTAGAACGGTCACACTTTAAAGGCTAAAGTACGCTCAAATGAGGGTTGTCCGGTTCAGGCTAAGTGTTGGGCTTGAGAATTTAAATTGGAAGGGCTAAAGTTAAAGTTTGTGATTAAAATGTAATAAAATATTTATATTTTATTAATGAATGATATATAAACAAATATAAAATTTGTTTATATACCTATCGGTTTGGTTTGGTTATTTCTCATTTTTTTTTGTAAAACCAAAACCAAACCAAATAGTATCGGTTTGTAAAACCAAAACCAAAACCAAACCAAATGTCGATTTTTTAATTGGTTTGCGGTTTGGTTTGGTTGGGTTGGGTTAAAAACCAAACCACGAACAACCTTACTCAAAATCCACAAATCACTTCATAGTATATTATAAACCGAAAGATTTATGGCCATAGTTGTTAGCAATAGTGAGAAGTCACTAGCACAATCTCAATTAGACTGTACTCAAAAGGATACGGTTAAGCAATCACAAGCAGCCAGATAAAATACACCAGATTGTGCCCACAAGATTCACAAACGCTTATGAGGACGGAAACTCTATATGAAGTAGGAGCATAGGTTCATGCATTTCACCTCGACAAACCATTGGAGCCAACTTTGAAGGGATTCATTTTAAAATCGACATCAAATATATTCGCCTGGATTATCAATCTGGAAACACGATACGGAGAGCTGCAATAACGAAGCAAGAATTATAAGATTTAAACTGCAAAATAAACGAAAAAATAGAGGCAACGTGCCACACAGTAGATTCCGCCATCCATCCAGCAAAACACCACTCGGTAGCTATGTAATTTCATTTGACCGCATAATGCTCATACAATAACCCAACAATAAAACTAATAACTGATAATGAAAAAGTAACATTGCAGCCTTCTCTTCAAAAGTTTAGACTCATTGGCATAAAAAGGGAGCCAGACAAGTAACACAGTAAAAGTAAATAACTTGGTAGACAAAAAGCTACCATTTTAACATCTTTGTCAAAATGTTAACTCCCATTGACATCAACACCACACCAGAGAAATTAGGAGGCAAGATCTTGATCCAAGCACAAATGGTTTCAGCCACATTAACACTGCAGTTGACAAAGGGATGTTATTCGATGAATAGACATGGTATTTACCTAAGTTACTTTTCTCGAAGAAAAAAAAAAGGACCCGGTATTTTACCTAGATTTCATGATTTTTTTTATGACAGATTTATGAATTTATTTTTTGGGATAAATAACTAGCATATAGGATAAAACGTAATTAAAAACAAGAGGCATACTGCAGGTGTTCCGTTGGTGAGTTCATTTCATCATGCATATAGCCACGAAGGTCCAGAAAAGCAGAACAAATACCCTGATGACATAAAATATTACCAGAAAGAAAAATCAATAGTCGAAACAATTGTTATCGAGTCAAGAAAAGCAGGAAGCAAACAGGATTAACAAAAGTCTTGTCATCATTAGGCAGGACAGTTAGAGTGAGAAACCATTGTCAAGGTAACAGCATGTGGGGAATGGCTTAGAGATCTGACAACGGGAAACCTTTGATCTTGCTCTCTTTTAATCCATATAGCTACCTCTCTTCGATCTTTGGTTGTACAGAGGAAGCTATAACACCTACCAACTTTCTAGTCCTTTCCTGTTTGGTAAAGCTCAAAAGCAGCAACATAAATGCTCCTTATTCTTATTTATTTACACGGAAAACAGAAAGATGTAGAAAGTTGGTCCTCAACAAAAAGGAGCCAAAGACCCCCTGTTAGATCATATAAGGAAGGTTAAGTTCCGGACCTTTCTCTCTGATACACCCTTGACAAACAGTTTGTTAATTGGGAAACATGTGCATAGCCTTTGGTTAACAAGTCATATAAGAGCACAGCCATCTATACTTGATAGAAACTACATATCAAGGAAATCAAAATGTAAACAAACTAGGTAAATCACATGGATAGAAGTAGAAATCAGATTGTGGAGAACAGAAAATTAGAAGAAAAGAAAGGTCCATCTGACAATTCAACAATGTTTTCAAAGGCGCACTTAAGCCCTAAAGTGAGCGGCGAAGCATATTGAGCGCTTCACATTGCTTTATGGATGCCCCAACACTCTTAAGGCACACTTTTCCTTGCCAATTCAACAATGTTGTCAAAGGCGCACTTAAGCCCCAACGTGAGTTGCAAAGCATGTTGAGCGCTTGCATTGTTTTATGGACGCTCCGAAACTCCAAAGCATGCTTTTCATTGCCTGTGAGCATCATCTTGAACATACGACACATATAATTGATATTTTACTTTTTTTTTCAATTTCTTTGTCCAGGATATTTGTTATTTATGTTTATGATTATTAATCTTGAAAGACACAAATTTGGAATTTTCTCCATTTGTGCAACCTTCAACGATGTTCACGCTTTATTTGCACTTAAAGCTCCAGAGAACCATAGCCACTTTCCGCTTTTTGCTTTTGATAACATTGTAGCTAAACTAGCAATTAATCATAAGAACTAATCAACGGAGGGAAAGAGAATAAACTCATAAATGAAATCCATAGTAGGGGTGAATCCAAAATTAGTTACCATATGTTGTTTCGTTACTACCTATTGTTCCTTATTCTTGTATTATTTTTTTTATGGATTGTTTGTCTTGAGCCGGGGTCTATCGGAAATACCCTCTCTACCTAAACTATGAGCTACTGACACGGACTGCGTACAGTCTACCCTCCCCCGACCCCGCTTTTTGTAGGAACATACTAGGCATGTTGTTGTTGTTGTTCCATGTAGGCCATGCAATTAGTTGACCAGACAAACAACAACTGCATAATTACACCCAAATCCAATTATAAAATGTTCTTTCCAAACAGACTCTCTTAAAGAACAGGAGAAGTCATTCCTGCAGCCCTATTGCAGCTGACAGAAAGCCATATTACTTGTAGTAAGATTTGGACAATAGAAAAGGGAAGCATTAGGAGAGCTAAGATTTCAGAAGTAGCATGGCAAACATCAACTGCAATCACCATGCAAATGGATACAAATTTAAAACTCATCATCATAGCTAAAAGCAACTGAAATTAAGTGCACGTGCATTTATGTGGATGCACTGACACAAAGGAACAAATCTAGCCGCTTATATTGAACTGATGCAACAAACATATCAAAATCACCAGACAAGGAAAAATTAACAGCATGGATTACCATATTGAATCTCACAAGTCGGCTGAGCAACCCAAGAGTCATAATGATTTCACTAGTTTTCTCCAAGTATAGCCCTTGGGCAAAACGCAAAAGCAGCACGTAAACCCCAGATTGCGAGAGCTACAAAATAGCATCAGAAACTGAATAAAAGAAAAAAGATTTGAACTTCAACTTCCTAATAAGTTTTAATTAGCATCAGAAAGAATAAAGGAAAATAGAAACGGCTGCAGAGAGATATGGAATGTGCACTTATACATAAGAAATCCAAGAGTAAATTAAAAGAAACTTAAAATATAAGCAACATAAAACAAGGAACTACAAGAATATCCTCTTCAGAATGGAAGAACGTACTGAAGCATTCAAATTGTCCTGTAAAATGGTCAGTAGATATAAAAATGGAATGCTAACAAAGTGAAGTATATCAGGTCTTGCTAAAAGAATATTAACAGCAAAGTGCAGAAATTTTAAGTACTTCGTATTCCTCTAATGATTTTTTTATTTTTTTTTTTGTGTGTGTGTGTGTGTCCGTGTGTGGGTGTGGGTGTAGAGAGACAACAACCTCAATAGGATAATTTTGGAAAAAATATACTCGCTAGTTTTGAGCAACCTCACTCATAAAAATATTTAATACCTTCAGCACAACAAAAGCTTGAAAAATAAAATTTTACATGCTAAGTAATCCAAATGAAAGATTTATCTTTGGGTGAATTCCCATTGATTGTGTTAATTAATTAGCATGATTGTCAGGAACGTTCTTTTTCCGTTTCCTAGCATAATTATATGAACCGAGTATTTCTTTTTATTGTAATTGATTGTCTATCCTTAATCAGTTAAGACTCACTTGTATAAATTCCCTCCCGGTGGGATATAAAGACATATTGAATACGAAAGAAGCCTCTTCTACTTCTCAATTCTACATGATATCATAGCATGACTCATCCCAGTTCTCCTTTCCTGATAATGGGCCCCATAGGAAAGTGGCAGCCATCTTCTTTTCTTTCTTTTTTTGAGAAGGTAACATTAGTATATATTGACAAGGGCATTACATAGGTTCTACTGAAAACCATATTTACAACATATAGAAATAAAGAACTAAATCAGAAATCCTAACAAGAGCCTAGGATGTCAATGATTGACTCAGTATCCACTAAGTACATCTGTTTACACCAAAAGCAAAAAAGTTTAATGCAGTTTAACTTGATCTTCCGTAGCTCACAGTATTTACCCTCAAAACATCTAGAGTTGGGGCAATCCTCCACCAATTCCTGTCTGTTGCTCATGCTCCTGCCTCCTCCCAACTATATAATAGTTGAGTGATTTTGTTAGGCGTAACCCAACCAATACCCCCGAAGCAGACAAAAATCCTCCATAGTCAAGGTGTAATCCTGCACTGTAGAAACAGATGGCTGACCGTCTCACCCTCTTCACCAGAGGTAACATCTGGAACAGAGGGAAAATTTTCTTTTCTTAAGTTTTTCCTGGGTTAAAACAGCTTCCCTTGCCAATAACAAGATGAAGCAGGATATTTTGAAAGGTATCTTCACCTCCCAAATATGTTTCCACAGGCACTGATGTAACTGCTGACTTCTTTGGTTCAAAATATTTATAGGCAGAGCTAACCTTAAAAGATACCTTTATTGTCCAGATTCCACCATAGTCTATCTGTTTCATCATTTGTGCCTTTAAACTCCTCCAGCACTCTAAAAAAACCAGTCACTGTATCCATTTCCCAGTCATTGAAGTTCCTTCTAAGCTGGATGTTCCCCCCTTGTTGTGTCCAAGAATTTGCAACATACATTTATTGTTGGATAGCTATCCCGTACATTTGGGGGAACAAGGACAACCTAACCCCAACCATTTGTCCTCCCAGAAAGAAATCTTGAAACCATTTCCTATTTTGATGAAAGTGTGATTCTTCAAGAAAGGCCACAGTGCTATAATGGATCTCCAAAGACTAACACCATAGGGAATATGAACCTCCTTGTCATCCAACGATTCTCTTCTCCGCATTTTACCTTGAGGACTTGCTCCATTACGCTTGAGGTTCTTGGAAGTACCTCTAGAACCAATTTAAGTCTAAGGGCCATGCCCTCTATCTTTAAATTCCTTGTACCTAGACCACCTTGTTTCCTTACCAGAGAACTTCGACTGTAGACTCATTTTCTTTGTTTCCTTTCCCAAGAAATCCCTTCTCACCTTAATTCGTCTTTGAATGATTCCATCTGGGACGGGGAGGACAGGACATCATATATGTCGGAAGGGCATCCAAAACAAAATTTATGAGTGACTCTACCTCTTTGAGAAAGATATTGCGATTTCCATCTAGCTAGCTTCTTTTACCAATTTTCAATCACAGAGCTCCAAATGTTTAAGGACTTTGACTCGGCTCCTAACGGCATTCCCAGGTAGATAGTAGGCAGTGACCCTACTTCACCTCACATAATCCTAGATAATTCTACCATGTTTGTAACCTCATTGATTGAAAACAACATACTCTTCCTCCAGTTGATGTGTAAGCCAGATACACCTTCGAACAACACCCAAATTGATCTCAAAATCCGCAGTTGAGCTTCATCAACATCACAAAAAATTAATGTGCCATCTGTATATTGGAAGTGTGTGACTTCCATGTTGACATTTGAACTAGAGTCTGAATTTGTTGCCACCTCAAAACCCCCAAGGCACTCATTGCTCCTGGCTACCTTGATCATATTGTTCAAACCTTCCATGGCAATGCAAAAGAGAAAAGAGTCGGGGGTCTGTCTCAGACCTCTCTGAGCAGTGAAGATCCTTCATGTGACCCACTAATTAGAACTGAAAATCTGACAATGGATATGCAATATCTCATCCATTTGATTCATTTTCTACCAAATCCCATATAGGAGAGCACTTTCAATAAATATTCCCAGTTGATATGGTCATATGCCTTCTTAATATCCAAGTATTCCTGTCTTCCCTTGGTTGATTATGGAATCCACCACTTCATTAGCTATCAAGATGACATCCATTATTTGTCTATTTTTAATAAAAGGCATTTCTTGAACATCCATCAACTTGTCTACTACTTTCTTCAGTCTTTCTGTTAGCACCTTAGAAAACAGTTTGTATAAACTGCCGATGAGACTGATTGGTATGAAATCTCTCAATCTCCTTTGCTCCTATCTACTCTGGTATTAGCACAATGCATGTGGCATTAAAGATTCTCTCAAAGATTCCATGATCGTGAAAATTCTTGAAAGTTTCCATACTGTCCTTTTCAGCACAACCCAGCATTTGATGAAGAACCCCAACGTGAAATCCTCTGGACTAGGTGTTTTGTGTATGGCACACATTTTCAAACATGAAAGAACTTCCTTGCTCGGTAAATTCTCTTAAAAAGACTCTCTTTCCGCTTCAGTAATCACTGGACAGTTAATCAGATTGCTTGCAGGTCTATTATCAAGGGACTCTGGGTATAACTTCTGATATTAGTAATTCCGCACTTAATTCTCTCTGGCTCTATTATTATTGTATCTTGAACCACTAATTGGTCAATGTTATTGCTTCTCTTATGTGTTGGCTACCTTGTGAAAGAAACTAGCATTTTTATCCCCCTCTTAAAGCCAGGGTGCTCTAGATCTTTGCCTCCATGCCATTTCTTCGTCTTTAAGATGTTGCTCATATTCCATCAACAAAGTTGTCTTCAGCACAGACTCCTCTTCAGTCAGCAATCTAGTCTCGTGAACAGCATCTAGCATAGCTAGTTGACTCAGAATCTGAGTATTTTGCATATCCAAATTTCCCAGGGTGGTTTTAGAGCTTTCAATTTGCATGTCAGGATGTGATCCGGCTTTCCTGCAAAATCAAGACTCCCCGTGTTCAGCCACCAATTGTCAAATTTAAAAATGATTTTGTTTGTTCCCACTCGCCACATTGTAATGCCACACGGTAGTGATCTGAGACCAATCTCTGCAGCACAACCTGTTTAATTTTCCTGAAATTGTCATCCAACTCTTTGGATACCAATATTCTGTCAATTCTGGAGGTAGCATTACTACAATCTCCTTTAAGACAAGTATAATTCCCCCCCCCCCTTCTTCCTCCAATTGAAAGTCCAGCAGCTTCATGTCTTTTATGAAATCAGAGAAATACTCCACAGCTGGAGTTCTTCTGCAATATTTTTTTCGGATGGAAACCTTGTGACATTAAAATCTCCACAAATAGACCATGGCCCTTCAAACAGACTCCTAACATCACCTAATTCCTCCATTACACGTTCTCTTTCCAATCTACAATTTGGAGCATATACTCCAGTTATGTGACACTTGAAGTCCTGTAGTAGTGCCTCAAACCTACAGGTTAGAGTATTGGATCCAACCTCCAGAATTTCTCCCTTCCAAGACCTGCTATCCCAAATCATTAGATTCCCCCTCTAGTACCACCCTATGTTGCTCGGAATCTTCACTTTCAATGCCGCACCCGTGTCGACACGACATGGGTGTGGGTGTGGGTGTGGGTGTGGATCCGTACCCAGGCTGGTCAACCGATCTGGGTACTTTGACCAAAATCTACGGAGAAATTCCTGATATATTCAACTAAAAGAGTGACAAATTTTGGGTACCTTGAAGAAAATGGAATACCTTGTATATAGAAATTTTTGTGTCACTCATTTTCTTTTATCTCCTATGATTCTCTTCTTGATCAATATTTTTCCACAAGTTTTCAACGTGATACCTCATAATTTATTCTTTATAACTCTATTTTTAGATATTTGAATTATTTTTAGCCGAATCCCTGCACTCGTATTCATACCTAGATTCAAATCCCCGAATCTTACAATTTAGTTCATGAAGGGCCCGGCCTCTTGACCGCACCCTTATCGGACACCCGCACCTGAATACGAGCAACTTAGGTACCACTAGCTTGTAGACAAGCATGCTTCACCCATCTCCTACCCCAAATTTCTTTAATCAAATCTTTGACTTCCTCCTCTAACTTAGATTCCTGGAGACAAAATATGTCTGCTTTCCGTTTGTAAATTAAACTCTTCATAAACCTTCTTTTATCCCTACTGTTTGGACCCCTAACATTCCATGTCACCAGCTTTACCTTCATTGTAGCAGCTTCCTTTCTTTCCCCATGTTTCTTTCCCATCATCTTTGAATTTAACATCTTTAAAGTTCTTGAGCCCCTTTGTATCTTAGCCTTTTGATAACCGAATCACTCTCCATCTTCCTTGCCTGCCTACAGCTGTCTATTTGCATCAATAATTCCAGTGTTTCTTCTTCATGTCCCTGGAAGTCAACCCCGAAAAATTTTCCCCAGTTTTACTAAATTTTATCTCACCCACATAGAGGTTTCCTTCTCCTTCTGTATAATTGAGCTTTGGTCCTGTTGAATTGGTTTTGCATCTTACACAACCCATTGTTCTATTCCTGTTTCATCTTGCATAATCGTGACAATCTGTTTTTCTGTTGTCTTTTGAATCCCCAATCCAGATTCAAGACAAATCTTCTTTCTTCTTCTCCTAGCAGCAAGTGCCATGACAATTCTAGTCATGTTTTGCATGATGAGAAGATCCTTTACAATTTGGTACCAAGAAATTTGGTGCATTGTCAGCTGGTTACTAGACAAATTTGGTACTTACTGTGCATTTTTAAGGATCCCCAATCCA
>JBDJHY010000008.1:2757851-2787909 GCA_039654485.1 Withania somnifera | reverse complement strand
AAACTTTCTCCACAATGCCATATCTTCTGTGCAAAACCTCCAAAGCCACTTTTGAAGTAAGCATTCATTTTGTGTACTAAGCTTTTTAATGCCCAAGCCCCCTTGGTTTCTATTTAGTGTCAGTGAATCCCACTTGACCAGATTATAACCTCTTTTCTCCTTATTTCTTTGCCATAGGAAGGACCTCCTTAATTTGTTAATCTTCTTCTCAATGCTTTTGGGTATTGGAAACAGGCTCATCATGTATATAGGGAGAGCATCCATCACAGATTTGATAAGTGTCAACCTACCCCCCAGTGATAGGTATTGGCTCTTCCACCTTGCTAGTTTTTTATCACACTTTTCCAGTACTTCACCCCATATTTCAAGCTCTTTGTTCTTTGCACCCAATGGCATCCCAAGGTATTTGGTAGGAAGTGCTGCTACCTGACATCCCAAAGTCTCGGCTAAGAGTTCTAAATTATTCACTTGGTTAACATGGAAGATAAAACTCTTGTGCCAGTTAACATGGAGGCCTAAGATACCCTCAAAGATGGTTGAAATGGCCCTCAAGTGTCTAATTTGATTTACTACTGCTCCACAGAAGACCAAGGAGTCATCTGCATATAGCAGATGTAAAATCTCCATAGCGTTCACTCTATTTGCATTTGCACAGAAGCCTTCAGCCACCCATTCTCACTTGTTTTTCTAGTCATGAAGTTGAGACCCTCCATAGCTAAGATGAACAAGAAAGTTGACACGGGATCACCTTGTCTCAGACCTCTTTGTGACGGAAAACCTTCTGGATTTCCATTAATGATGAGAGAAAATTTCACAGTGGATATACAGAATTTAATCCATCTGATCCATTCGTCCCCAAAACCCATATCTCTTAGAATCTTTAGAAGGAAGGACCAATTAACGTGGTCATAAGCCTTCTCAATGTCTAGCTTGCATTGTACTCCTGGTAGATTCTGCTTCACCCTACAAGTCTACAAATTTATTCGCCAGCAATGCTGCAGACGTTATACGCCTTCCTTTCAAAAATGCCATTTGATGTTCATCAACCAAAACCCGCATAACAGTCTTCAATCTCTTTGTGAGAAGTTTGACTATGATTTGTATACTCCACCCATTAGGCTTATTGGCCTGAAGTCCCCCACCTCTTCTACTCCATGCTTCTTAGGAATTAAAGCTACAAAAGTGGCATTAAAAAATTTCTCAAAAAATTCATTCTGGTGGAAATTTTGGATTGTCTGCATCAGGACCTCCTTCAGGGTTTCCTAGCAAGCTTTGTAGAAGCTCATGGTGTATCCATCAGCCCAGGGGCCTTATCACCATCACATTGTTTAATAATACTTCCTATTCAGTGAAAGGCCTTTGCAGCCAATCTTGTTCCTCTGAGAGATTCTAGGGCAGTTCACATACTCAAAAGAGGGCCTCCATTCCTCTGTCTCAGAGTAAAGTCTCTTGTAGAACTCAATCATATTCACCTTGATAGCTTCCGGATCCTTGATCTCCTCCCTCTGATTATCAGTCTATATATGTTATTGTATCTCTTACGGGATGTCGCCATTTTATGAAAGAAGCTGGTGTTGTTATCTCCCTGCTTCAGCCATAAAATCCTAGATTTTTGCCTCCACCTAGACTCCTCAATTTTTGCCAATTCCTCCAACTCTACCAATACTGTAGCCCTCACCATCAACTCATCCTTTGTTAAGAGTCTTGAGTTCCGTACCGGACCGATATCAGCTAATTCTGATAAGAGAATATCTTTTTTATTGCTTAGCTCCCCATAGACTTGCTTACTCCATTCTCTAAGTTTCGGCTTTAGCAATTTCAGCTTCATACTGAGCTTATAGTCGGCGAAATCTTCCACCACAAACTCACTCCACCAACTGTGAACTAGCCCCTTGAACCCTTCCACTTTGAGCCACCAATACTCAAACTTGAAGTAAGATTTTTTCTGATCCCATTCCCCAAATTGCAACATAACAGGAGTATGGTCAGATGTCACTCTAAGTAGAAAAGCTATTCTAACTGCCAAAAACTTGAGGAAAAAGAGAACCACGTACGTTAGTTGGTGTTCCATGTGCAAAAATTTAGGAGGATATGGACTACCTTTTACTACACTGTCAGATAGCATCACAAGTATATTGGGAGATTTTGAGATGTTTGGGTGATTAAGATGATACGAGAAGGATGCTCTATTCGGTAAGAGTATAGAAGACCGGAAGAGAAAACATAGGGAGCACGATATTGCCCTGTCGGCTTTAATGTGAGTAGCATGTATGGAGATAAATATGAGAACTCCGGAAAGAAGTAAGCTTGATTTTGTACATTTGAAGGATAGCATTTATCTTTAAAATATTTTGGTGCACCCATGAGGTTCCAATTTGTATTGAAGGATGTGCGTGATTGGGTAGAGAACCAAGCAGCTTTGCATGTTATCCATTTGTGTATATGGGAGTTTTTTCCCCATTGTTAATGAACTTATTACTTACATGATTAAAGGTTGTGCAGACAAGGGAATCCTTTATCTCCTTTCCTCTTTATTATAGTTATTGAAGGTCTGGATAGCATGATGAAAATTGCTTCCCAAAATAAATGGCGGGGCTTTAATGCAAGGAACAGGGAAAATGAAGTTATGGAAATTTCTCCATTACTGTATGTTGATGATACATTAATCTTTTGTAAGTAAAGAATGAACAAATTTGCTACCTAACAGTGATTCTAGTTATCTTTTGAAGTTTGCTCTGGGTTGAGAGTCAACAGCAGGAAAAGTAGCATCTTCCTTATTAAGGAGGTTCAACAGATCCAAGTACTAGTAAATATTCTGAATGAATTGAGAACTTGTTTGTTCTTTATCTTGGAATATTTTCGGGCTCAAAGCATAAAGCTGTGGAAATTTGGGATGCCATGATAGAAAAGAATGAGAAGTAATTAGCACTTCGGAAGTCCCAGTACCTCTCCTTATGTGTTAGATACTTTACCTACATATGTTAAGACTTTACTTCCCTATACCTAGCAAGGCGGTCAAGGCTTTGAACACTTTGAGGAGGAATTTCTGGTGGCCAGGAAATAAAGTGGGCAAAGAATTTATCTTGGTCAAATGGAACTTAGTTCAGCAAAGCAGAATGTATGGAGGTTTGGGGGTAAAAAAGCTTAAAAGCTACAGACTAAAAGTCTACTCATGAAGTGGTTATGAAGATAGAACTACGAAGATCAGGCTGAAAGAAGTGAACCAACACAAATATGGTCAAGCTGAACAATGGTAAACAAATATTGTTACAGATACTTTTGGTGAGGGAGCATGGAGGACCATTAGAGCTTTCTGGTTAGCTTCGAAGGTAAATTCAAAGTACAAGGTGGGCAAGGGTCACAATATCTTATTTTGGAAGGATTATTGGAATGAACAGGATGCATCGCAGGCTTTGTTTCCTGAATATCACACCATGCACCAATTCTAAAGTCAAAGTAGGGAGATTTGGTCCCCTCAGGGCAGGAAGAGTGGCACCAACTAAGGTGATATGCTTCACCTAGCTAATAGTCAGAAGAGCTTGTTGACTCATGAAGCACTACAGAAAAGGGGAATCCCCATTGCTTCAAGATGCGCATTATCTAAGGAGGCTTTAGGACAAACAACCACTTTTTCCTACACTCTATTCTTACAGCCAAGTGTGGACATTACTCATCAATTTGGCTAACGTGAACTGATCTATGCAAGAGTATCCTGCTGATCTTTTAAGTTGTTACATTAGGAGGGGAGGTAACAAGAGCCAGAAGACTTGGTGAAAAAAGGGTACATGTCTCTATTTGGTGGAACATTTGGAAGGAAAGAAATGAAAGGATATTTTAAGTCAAAGAGAGCTCCATACAGAAGATCAAGTCGAAAGTCATCACTTTTTAGGTTTTTGGTGTAAAGAACAGTGTATAGAACAGGAAGTTCAGTGAGCTGACTTCATAGGATTACTGTAATTAGCCTCTATCAAGTGCAATTTTTTTGGAGGTGGCCAGGAATAAAACATTACCAGCTTCAAAAGAAAAGGTATAACTAATGGAAAGCATAGAGCTGACGAACTGTTGACAACCTGAACGGAGTTTCATCATGAACCATCTGCAAAAGATTTTCCAAATCCAAAGTTTCTATGAGGATAAGAAGCAGCTGCAGTTTGGCATGACAAATAGAGGAAACAGCTTCGGCTGATACAGCCAACTTCCCAAAATTATAAGAATTTGAAATGAATCCCTGAAATAGGTTGTGCTAGAATCAGTAAATATGCAAGTCTTAGAGATAATAACTGCAACTGAAGCTTTAATGAATTACCTCATAGAGTGAGCACATTTTTTTCCACAGTTCCCCAGTGCAGGGGCTGAACTCGTAAAAGATGAGGAAAAGAACATCCAATATAAGATTGTCTTCAGTTATCGTTGCCTCAGCCCACAAAGTATAAAGGTCAACATCCTATTTGCATGAAAACGCAGATACTCAAATCAATAAAATGAGTAATGGTAAAAGGATTGAACAAAAAATGAAGAAAGTACAATCTAGAACACTGATGCATAGATTTAGGAATTGATGGGGTCAATCTATAATAGTAAAGGCTTGCTACCAAGCTAATTTATCTAGTGCAACAAATAAATCTCTAACTAATGAAAGAAAGAGTAACTTATGTGGGAGTCAAGGTATAGAACTGTCTTGACATGGCTTCCAATTTGACATGATACACGTGTTTTCTTGATTCAAAGGAGCAACAAGTTCATAATCTCCCAACTACTTTGAGTTAAATTATTAGAAAGTCATAGAAGTTCAGATCTCACATTTGCTTCCAAGTTTCGTCAATCTTCACCCTTTACTTGTT
Organism: Withania somnifera; assembly: GCA_039654485.1. Classification (NCBI taxonomy): domain Eukaryota; kingdom Viridiplantae; phylum Streptophyta; class Magnoliopsida; order Solanales; family Solanaceae; genus Withania; species Withania somnifera. Next base: position 2,783,068 of record JBDJHY010000008.1, on the reverse strand, counting down.
GCCTCATTTATAGTTTCTTAAGATATTCTCGAAAGCATTAGCAGATAGACTTGAAGTGTGCTTCCCATTCTTGTCAACTCCAATCAAACAACATTTCTCAGTGATAGAAACATTACAGATGGTGCTTTGATTGCTAGTGAATGCTTGAATTCAAGGATGAAATCATTGAAGTCTGGAATAATTTGCAAGTTGGAAACTGAAAAGGCGTTATATCATGTATTTTGGGAATTCTTGTAAAATTTGTTGAGTAATCTGGGCTTCGGTAGCAACTGGATTAATTGGATGACATTCTTCTTATCAAGAGTATAATTTTCCGGTCTCATTAACAGTACTCCAACGAATTCTTTTGACAAAAAGGGTTAAGACGAGGAGATTCGCTTTCTCCTTTTCTTTTTGTTGTAGTCATGGATGGGCTGAGCAATCATATATAATGCAGCTCAGGCCAACTGGATCTCTGGTTCTGGTGCAGATTTTAAGGGTTCATGGAATCTCAAAATTTCTCATATTGTTTTTTGAACATGAGTTTCCCACATTTTATATCCGATGATACTTTGATTATGTATGATGCAGAAGAAATCAGGTTATGATTTTGAGGAGGATTCTGAAGCATCTCAGTATTACACAAAAAAAATTCAAAGAGTTCCGTGTCAAACCTCAACCAACTAGCCAACATTCGGCAGTGCAGCATTGTTTCCCTTCCTACAAAGTATTTAGGCTTACCTTCAGCAACTTCATCAGCATTTGATGCGTCTTTTCGTGGTGCTGCAGTTACTGGTAGAGTTGGTAAGGAACTCGACTAAAAAGGGAGCAATGATCTCAGAAACTTATGGCAAAATCAACCTGCTGATAAAAGGCATTAGAGTTTGACAACAACCACTCCACCAGTTGGACAGCGTACCTTTGAGGGATAAACACAAATCGTTATCAATTTGAACGAGGTCTTGAAGATGGAGAAACAGTTGGCAAATTGGAAGAAATAATAACTATCTCTATGCAGTAGAATTACACTGATCAACAGTGTTCTTAGTGCACTTCCTTCCTATACGATGTCTCTTTTTCAGGCTCCATCCTTCGTTTTGAAGCGCATGGACAAACTGAGGAGAGACTTTCTCTGGAAAGGCAACTAACAAGCTCACTCCTCCCTAATTAATTGGAAGACAGTTGCTAAAGATAAACAAAAAGGGATCTGAGAATCAAGAACTTGAGGAGCCATAATTATTATTGAAATGTCATACTGCGGATTCAACAAGGAGGAAAATGCATTTTGGAGGAGCACCGTGGTGCAAAAAATTCTTTTAATAAGAGGACGGTGGAATATGGGCTTCATTCTTGGAAATCATAGGAAAATAAGGTTCTGGGAAGATGCATGGATGGGTCACACTCCTGTTAAAGTGAATTTTCTGATATCTGCAGTTTCTCTTTTTTTTTTCTTTTTTTTTTTTTTTTTTGAAGTAGAATGGCAACAAGGAGAAAGTGATTCAGTGACTGATAGGTTTTCAAGGGGGTAAATGCTAGACCCGGCTTATTTGATTTGGATCTATGTAATTTTAGGATTTTTAGGGTCGACAATTTAACAGAGCATCTATCGTCGGAGTTGTAAATTGTGCACCTCACCGCCTGCATGTCTCCGGCAGATCTCCACCCAATTTCAACTACTACTGGTTTTTCGAGTGTGGATTTCTCTCTCCTCTCTCATTTTCTGTTGCGGCCCAAACCTAGATCTGATTCACCGACTGAGACCACAAACGCCATTGAATATTTTTGGTTTGCGATTTTCTGATTCAACCCTAGATATCTCTGTTGTAGCCAACAATTCATCAGCGATTCTCTTTTTCTCTTTCTCCGGCAAACATATACACTTGTCGCTGCCGCAAAATCTGCCAGCATCAGAAAATTCTTCTTTCAGACAAACTTGCTCGTCCACACCTCTCTACCACATTGATATTTTACCAACGACCACCAGCACTGTTTCCTGTCCACCGCTGCTAACAGATTCACCGTCACTGTTTGAAGTTGAAACTACTCGTTGGCCACTGTCACTGTTTGTTGTCCCAGATCTTGGTCTAGTTGTAGGTACTAGTGGAGCCCAAATTCAGACGACAAAATTTTGACGGCCAATTTCAGCACCAAATTGCCGAAACCCAATAAATTGAGCAAGAAGCATATCCCTTCGTTCAGACAGCTAACACCGGTGATTTCTATACCTGAATTTTTTCCTGTCATTTTAACTTTGTCAGTTTCGTTGATATTATTGAGTTATTGGTAGACATTTTGAATTGAAATTGGTGGCATTTTAGACATTGTTTATTGTTTATTCTTGGTGGTTTATTATTTAATTACCAGTTTTTGCTTGTTTATTGTGTTTAGGGTGCTAACTGCGTCTTTGCTTATATTGCCTATATTGTAGTTTCTCGACATATTTCTTTTCCTTCTTGATCATTAGATTTCTTTTGGTCGATATTAATTTCTCATAGTGTTACGGGTCATTTTAGATTTCATCTTGGTTGTGTTTCCTGTGGAGTAGTTTTTGTAGAGTAGTTGGTCTTTCGTATCCCCTTAGTAGCTTGTACTTTCTTTAGCAGTTTCGGTTGATGGTGGTTCTATTGGGTTATGTCATTGTTCGAGGGGGGCAGGAGGGGGGATAGGCGGTTTAAGAAAACATCTAGGTTGAGAGTAAGGTCTTGAAACTTTACAAAGAAAGTCCATAAAATTAGTGAAGATTCTTCGGAAGAGGAGGATTAATATAGCTTGTGTCCATGAGACTAGATGGGTAGGTACTAAGGCTCGGAATGTAGACGGGTATAAGTTGTGGTACTCAGAAGGTTTGAGGAATAGGAATGGGGTAGGAATTTTGGTAGATGAAGTGCTTAGGGAGCAGGTGGTAGAGGTTAGGAGGGTCAACGATAGGTTGATGTCGATTAAGTTGGTCATTGATAGGTTTACATTGAATGTTATTAGTGCTTACGCTCCGCAAGTAAGCTTAGATGAGGAAGAGAAGAAGAGCTTTTGGGAAATTCTGGATGAGGTAGTACGAGGTGTGCCAACCTCCGAGAAGCTTTTTGTAGGAGGAGATTCCAATGGGCATATTGGGGCTTCTCCTAAGGGGTACATCGATATGCATGGAGGTTTTGGTGTCGGGGGAGGAATGGCAGAAGAGCTTCACTTATGGATTGTGCTCGAGCTTTTAGGTTGATATTAGCAAATTCTAGCTTCCCTAAGAAGGAGGATCACTTGGTTACCTTCCGTAGTTCGGTTGCCAAGACTCAAATAGACTTTTTCCTTCTTAGAAAGGGGGATTAAGTTCAAGAGAAGAAAAAGAGGATGGTGGATGATCAACCTAAGTTTAAATGGGGTGGTTTGACTATGGTCAATGCCCCGAAGATAATGGAAAAGTTGAAGATTATGAGGGCTTGGGGCAGTGATGGGGATACGGATCGAGGGGACTGGTGGAATGGAGAAGTACAAGGGAAGGTGGAGGCGAATAAGAAGGCTTGCGCAAAATTAGTGGAAAGTACGACTGAGGAGGAAAACCGGACAAATAGAAGGAGTATAAGAAGGAGGCGAAGTTAGCGCCTACGGCAGCTAAAACAACAGCATTTGAAAGATTATACGCATAATTACAGGATAAAGGTGGGCGACAAAAAGTTACACTGGCTTGACAGGGCAAGAGAACTGAGGGATTGCAACCTTCACCAAGTGAAGTCCATCAAGGGTGAGGACGGTAAAGTATCGGTGGATGAGATCCTCATTAAAAGGAGATGGCAGACTTACTTTCATAAAATCTTGAAACATCTAAAAGTGATCTCCCATCTGCAATATGTTGATGACACACTTGTGTTCTGTGTGATGCTAAGAGTGATCAACTAAACCATCTAAAGTTAACATCTAAAGTTATTTTCATACTTTTTAAAGCTATTTCTGGCCTACACATAAATTAGGGAAAAATTTTTATCTATCCTGTTAACGATATATAGGAGATTAGCGCCCTGGCCAATTTTTTAGGTGGAAAGAAAGGAGAGCTTGGTATGCCTTTGGGCGCCAACAGCAAATCCTTAAGCATCTAAAACAATGGGGTGAAAAAGTGTGAAAAGAAATCGATCGACTAGAGAAGTTAGTACTTACCCTTGGGTGGAAGGGAATAAACACCGTCTTACATACCACACCAACTTATATGACGTCTCTTTTTTCCCATTCCTGAAGAAGCGGATACTACCATGAGGAATTTTCTATGGCAAGCCAATGACTAAGGTGATAAAGGCATCAGTTGTGAAGTGGGATACTGCTATCACAAATAAAAAAGGAAGGGGACAGGGGACAGGGAATTAAGAACCTGCTAGTCCAAAATCAGAGTCTTCTTTTGAAATGGCTATGGAGATTCGCAACAGAGGACCAAGGCTTGTGGAAGAAAACTATTGTCTCAAGATATGGAATGGGAGGTTCTTGGACCAGTAAGGAGGTAAAAATAAGGTATAGGGTGGGCCTATGAGATCTATCATCAAAGTGGGAAATGGAGGAAAAACTTCCTTCTGGAATCACATATGGGTGGGACAACTACTTCTGGGGCAACTGTTTCCAGACATGTACAATCTAAATTAACAGAAATTGGAACAATCTCAGAACTCAAGAATGTATAAGGCTGGAATCTTACCTTCAGAAGATTCGTCAATGACTGGGAACTGGAAAAATTAAGAGACTGCTACAAGATCCTTGAATAAGTTAAAAGGCTCACCATTGAGGAGGACAGGCTGATGTGGAAAGACAAGAATGGTATGGTTAAGGTAAAGTCCACTTATAAGTTTTTTGTTATTTTTACACAAGTCGTGACACTTTGGCCTGGAAGACAATAAGTAGTAGCCAGACTAGCAGTTTTTTGATATTCTACACATGGCACTTTGGCCTGGAAGATAATAAGTAGTATCCAGACTAGCAGTATTGACACAAGATAATTTAATGAAAAGGGGAAGGCAGTTATACTACAGATTTTTATTTTAATTTTCTGAGACAGAGACAACAAACTATCTCTTCTCACATAGCGAAGTGGCTGAAAACTTTGGAAGATCTTCGTTAATCTGAGGGATATCAGATCGACAATGACAAGGAGTTCTGCAGAAGTTCTAGCATGCTGGAACAGGGAAGGTAATCAGTCATGGTAATCAGTCAGGGCATAAGGAGAGATGGAAGATTGTCCCAACCGGCATTTAGTGGAAAATATGGAGGGAGAGAAACCAGAGGTGTTCTGAATACAAGAGTATCCCCTTCCACAGCCTAAAGATGAACTACTATGTGACTTTTTATTTTCGGTGTATTCATACTTTACCTAAGAAACCGGGGGACATTCACCCTAATCTTAGTCAGTTTATGAGGGAGATAGACGGTAGATCTTTTTTTGCTTTTCCCTTTGTACATTCAAAGCAATTACTGCTGAGGTACATTATTGGTGTATTTCTTATCTACCAGTTAACTTTCTCAAAAAAAGAAAACAGTCCTCTGTTCTTCAGGTTTATGCACCATGAAACAGTTAACTTTCTCTTTTCATTTCCTCTTTGGAAGGTAAAAATGTATTCCTTTCGAATACAAGAGTCTTCAAATTATTATCTTATTAGAAGAAGAAAAATGATTATGAAAATTGGGTGATTGTGCCAAGTCACCTTTGAAGGTGAAATTCCAATCTCCTTTTTTTTCTTCCCTGATAAAGCACTCTTATTTTCTTATTTTCCTTTGCTGTGGACAAATGGCCAAGAAACCACTCTTATCGGCTCATACATCAACATATATCTATAACTAAGTTCTTAAACTAGTCACTTCAGACGCTCATCAAATTATCCAATACCTTAAAGTACATGCATGCACAACTTCCCAGCATTTTTTAGCACCACATACTGTGTTGAGGTCAGACAACCTCAATTCTGTACACTGAATACGCAAAATAGTTTACCATGTTCTCAGGAAAGTTGGACGATAGATTCTCCTGCAGGATAGAAAACAATTTTCTGTCTAGTCCATCAGAAATCAATTTCTGTGACTCATCTACAATTGAAGCATCTTGAGATCTTGAAGCGATATACACTGCATTAGGGAGCAAATAAGATAAGAGATACATGCATTTATGTAATGCCTGACAAGTACGTGGAGACATGTTATAGAAACAAAACGTAATAAAGAAAGACAGATGTAAGTTTCAAATACGTTTCTATATGTATTTCAGAAGTAAATACAAGCATCTAAAAGAATTAGAAAAGATCCGGATTGAGGAAACAATAAAACAGGTCATTGAGTAGGACTTTCAGCTCTATAATGGTGTTAAAACTTGAAGATATCAAGCTATGACAACAAACTCAAATGAAGATTAATTTAACTGTGAGTTCAAAGAGAGAGTTCCAGTTCATACTTTCTCCAATAAAAAAAATCAAGAGATAGAAGCAACGATTAATTCTTGATCTTAATCTCATAGAAAGTTGCTTTTTTTTTTCTTTTGAAGATATACTTCTGTGGAAATCCCAAAATAAACAAATAAACTACTTTTTTCTCTAATTTAACTTAAAATTACAAATTATAGGGAAAAGGTGATAAGAAAAAATCACTCTCCTGGAACCGGGACTAAAATCCATGCAAATGCACAAGTACTTAAGTGTTCTTAGATGCCTGCCAAGTTGCTGCGTTCTCATTTGCCTCATCAGAAAAATATTTTCTCTCTAACAAAGACAAGAAGGGGATACTGCAGAACACAATGTCCAAATTTAAGATAATACTCAAGAATTAAACCTTTCTTGTTGCACCTACTACAAGTATATCTAAATGCCATGGAAGCAATTATATACTCAAATTTACGTGAAACCTTTCAAAGATGGGTTCACCCATTTTACATTTCTCACTCGGGAAGTGTAATTGACACGTAAGTGTACTAAAAAGGCGGCATGAAATAGTACACAGGAAAATCAAAGAAGAACTGAGCAGCATTCGTAAAGATCTAGCTGAGGGGGTGATTAAGTTTGGATTTAGGTCTATCCCAGGTTGGCCGCTTCCCTCACTTTGACAGAGCTTAAAATAAAGGCCCCAAAGCACTAAGGTCTGATTCATCATTCAGGGTTTTATGTTGAAGAGAGGTCATTACTACACAAAACAATATAGCCAACAAAATGATATATTTAAGTGTTAACCAAACGTTATTCCTCTTTTATAAGGAAAAAAAAAAAAAGAGTTCCACATAGGGGTGTGAGTTTGGGTCGGATTGGATATGAGAATTTCGAATTGGATATTCGGATTTTCAGATTAAAGAAATTACAATCCAAACCCAATCCTAATAAACTCGGATTGGATTAGATTTTCTAAGTTCATTTCAGATTAACAGGTTTGGATTTCTCAAATTTTCAGTTTTCATTTTTGTTATACAAACCAGACCAATTAATTGCTCCATAGAATTTATAACCTTTTATAATTAATAAGGATTGAGGTGACCTTTATCGTCCATGTTTTGTATTAAACTTTACTTATTCAGGGAACGCTTAAGTTTTTGTAGTCACAACTTATAGAAAATACTTGTTAATAACAATATGGGTAGGGTACTAATCTATTGGATCTTTGGAAATTGATTTATTAGTATTGGACACATATGATGTAGGTAAGAGTCAAATATAAGTATAAAAATTCTGGATTTTCGGGTATTAAATCCAATATGCAATCCAAAATCCATATATTTTGAAAACGAAATCTGACATCCAATCCATAATCCAAAAATCCATATTAAACAATCAAAGAGTTTGAAATTTCAAACTGGCCCAAACTATGCCCACCCCCAATTCTACAAACGTTATTAACAAATATGTTAGTAATCGAAAAAGAAATTACAATTTTAGCATAAGAAAGACCTAATGGAAGAAAAAAATTGTATAGGCAATACCAATTAATTCGGTATATATTTTTAGTCATGTTAATACATTCACTTTAGGTCCTATGCTTTCTAGGAGCCTTTTATCTTTAATAGAGATTCTTATGCCAGTTAAAAAATAGAGAACTTCTAGTACTTTTTATTTTTATTATGTACTATGTTGGACTCAAGATGTATTTAAATATAGAACATGGTTATCAAAGATTCATATAATCAAACTCAACTTATTTGGAACTGAGGCGTAATTGTTGTTGTTGTAAACCAGTCGATAAATAAGAATATAAAATTTAACACTCCAGTATTGCATCCTAATTCAAATCATATAATGATTTTTAAACTTGAGTAAAGTTTTCACTTCACATATTTCACTTAATTGTCTGCGATAAAAAGATAAGCATACTTCACTTAATAGTACTTTTTGATCTTTTTTTTTTCAATAGAATCAAATATCATATCATTAATATCAAACCAAGCAGGTGTCATAAACTATTTACAGCAACTGTAAGTGGCTATATTTTTAAAAAATATTAGTGATTATAGTTAATTTTCTTGCATTACATATGTTCTCTTTCTATTTGTTTCATTTTGCACCTTTCTTCACAAACCCACATTTAAATTGCACTTTTTCCTCGATCTTCCCTTCTCTGAGTTTTTCTCCTTCGACGACACCAGAACTAAGTTTAGAACAACATCAAGCTGCTTCTCAGCATTCCCACATCATAATGTAGCAGCAAGATGAAAAAATATTTTATTAACAATGGCCCGAAAGTATCTAGCTGCAAATGATATACGACATTTGGAGCTCCAATTAAGAGTCTCAACTAAGTCTTTCAGGCCAAGAAAAAATTACCAATGGTTTTAGGGTAAAATTAAATTGTTGAAAACCAGAACTCATACACAGAACGCTACAAGGACAGTGCAGAACCTATGCACCTCCTATTACAGCCGTTATAAAATAAAATCATGATAAGTAACAACCAAGCAGAAGAGAGACTCACAAGCTTGCATAATTATCAGGCGCGTGCACTTCAACAAACATTGTCGTTCCAAATAATACTGAAGCATAACCTGGATAACAACAGCAACAAAGAAGAGAAAAACAAAAGATAAGTTGAACAAACAGTATCCTGCAACAAGTGGTTCAACATATTGAATAAGATACTACTACATTTTCAACATTAAATTGCAAGTACACTACATTTGATGATTAGCACAGCTGGAATAACAAGGACCACTGTTGAAGTAAATTACCAAGTGCCACTTCCTTTATCTGAAATTTTCAATACTGCAGGGCTCAGATGGGGGTCAGGGTAGACATAAACATGTTTCGTCTTTACCTCAATGAGCTAGAAGCTTCTTTGTTTTCCCAATGACAGCTGAATCCGCCTGAAACCAACCCAGGGCCCACTCCCTACCCTCTTCCACTTAAATAACAGGGTTACTTTACATGGTGCAATGCTCAAACCTATGATCTAAGACACAAAGTACCTCAACCTTTGCCACTGGACTAAGCCCGGGAATGGATTGCTAAAAGTTATTCCACAGAATATTAATAAAAGCTGTTTTCTCCAAAATACTGAAGAGTAGCATTAGAGAATGAAAGAGCAACGGAATTCAATTACTAACCAAATGAGGAAGCTCATGAAACACGCCATCAGAAACAACACTTTTTTCATTAATCGTTCTATGAACAAGCATATAGGACTGCACCTCATCTAAACACTGCAAAAATATGAAAAATTAACTCTGTCCCGACAATAAACTAAATAAAGGCAAGAAGTAGAATGACTGTAATGGTCTTCCATGTCAGGCAAAAAAAAATTAGAATTAAGACCCTCTCTGCATTGGCAAACCACTACAGAACATCCACAAAACACTATGAGTTCAATGCTAAATTTGCACATGGTCCAGAAAAACTGGATCCTTACCAAAGAGGAACTAATATTCAAGGCTACTTCTTTTTTATCAGGCTCTACAGTGATATGGTGTAGACCAATCTTTAGTTGGCTCGCGTCTAAAGCCTCCCTTGATTTGTGGTTTGGTGGCTTAAATAGTGACGTTGTGTCCAAAAACCATGCATGGTTGTCCTTTATCTTCTTCTCCTGAAAAAATAAATTGATTTCCCCAATTGGAATGAGTAAAACGAAAAAACATACTGATAGCTGTAGGAATAATTCAATTCTACCTACGCATAGGAATGAATATATACCAAATATTGTATATTAACTCGTAATTCAAGTCACAGGATTAGCTCCAACCCAGTATCCCCTAAGTATACAATTTTCATTGTGCAAAGGCCCTCCTTTTTCCTATCTCCCTCTTCCCACGCTATTCATGGGAAGAAAAAAAAAAAGGACCACCAAGTGATTGAAGTAGCAGTCTAGTGGTTGCAAGTGAAAGAACCATTTAGATGCAGTTCACCAAATTCCTCCCTTCTCTCCATCTTTTCTTTCACAACACTCCAGCGCTCGTCCTCCCTCCCTTGTTTTAGTGAATAATTCAGTACCACCAAAAAAATCCTTTCTTATATCTTCTGCTATTCACAGGCTCACCCCACCCCAAAAAACAAATAAAATAAAATATTGAGGGGGAGAAGGAAATAATTATCCGTAAGATAAGATGGAAATTACCAGAGAAGGAGGGAGGTCTTGGGAGACAGAAACAGCTTCGAGTTCATCGAGCAAGTGCGTGAAGGGATCCCACCAAAGGGAAGCATCAACAGTCACGGCGGTTGTCGCCATTGTAGTACTCCGATTGGGGAAAAGGGCAGTAGAAACCCTAGCAAAGCAACCCGCCTTTTCTTGGTTCGAATTTGAGAGCACAACAGCTGGGAGATGGAATTGATAACCGGCCGAATCGATTTTTGGATTCCTTTCACTAAATTATATTTTTTGTTTTTACTTAATATATTATTTTACTGTGTGATTTCTTTCATGTTTTTTTATTCATCACCTTTTAAAAAATTAAAATATCTATAGAGTTTTTACAAAAATGATAGTGTATTTTAACTTTTATAATTGAAAAAATAAAAAGTAACCAAATCATATTGACACCAAAAAAAAACAAGGTGATGGGATGGTTTCGAAAAGTGTAATTTTGGTTATATATAATAAAATAATAAAAAAATTATATGATATTTTACGGAAAAGAGTCAAAATTGCCTCTGAACCATGCAAAACGGATCAGATATACCATGTGTTATATTTTGGGATCAAAAGTTGCCCCGCTAAAATCCTAAAAGATGACAAATATCCTCTAAAGTTAACAACCCAAATTTTAATTAACGTGGCAAGCCACGCAAGACTCATCGCTCCACCTAAGCATTGTCAACTAGGATTCCCACTAACCCTAACCCATTACTACCAATAAGAAGCTAATAATGTCTTCTATTTTTCCTCCATGTAACCCTAGCTATTACAAATTAAAAGTTTTCTGCTAAAGGAATTTGAAATTTTAGCAGCTATCAACTTTCAGTTACAAGATTCATGATAAACCATTGATAAAATAAAAATGATCAAGGATGATTTGTATGTTATGTTGCAACTTTATTAAGTGTAATTATTAATCATCGATAAGACAATTTCAAGAACATTCATTCATCATATTTACATAAAAAACAACTCTTCTCAACATACATATTTGTAAAAAATTCTCAAAAAGGAGAACTAATTTTAAAAATAAGCTTATTCTGCATAACTCTTATATAGTCTTCTTGATCTACTGAACGTTCTCGAATGTGAGAATGGGAGAATTTGAAAGAGAGCTTTCAAAATCCTAAGAATGTCATTAATGTCAGAGACGCAATCTAGGCATTTTCTGTAAGCAAACAAGTGCCAAGTTAATGCAAAGGGTTAGTGGAAATCCTAGTTGGCAACACTTAGATGGAAGAATGAGTCCCACATGGCTTGTTATATTAATTAACATTTAGATTGTTAACCTTATAGGGTATTTGTGGTCACTTAGGATAATATGGACACTTTTGATCCTAAAATGTAACGGAGGATATATGTGGTCCATTTCGCATAGTTTGGGGGGCAATTTTGGCTTTTTATTAAATTTTATAAAATAACCACCCAAATTATACCATTGATACCCTAATTGGGAATCAGAGGTGGGCCTATGTGTTGTTGTGGCACCCCCTCATCTCGGTTGAGACTCTCTCTATATATGTAAATATGTATATATGTATTATAGTTTGTATAAATATAAGACATGGCACCCACAAGATGAGGTGAATTGATATTGATATCCTAATTAAGAGGTAGGGGCGGATCTATTTGTTGTTGTGGCACCCCCTCGTCTCGGTTGAAACTCTTTATATATGATATATATGTATTATAGTTTGTATGAATATAAGGCATGACACCTACAAAATGAGATGAATTGATAGTCTAGTAGCAAAGCATCAAGTTCTGCTTCACGAGTGATCTTTGGTTCGAGTCTATATTTCGACAGTTTGGATGCAAATTTTAAGCTTGGTAAATTCTTTAAAAAAAAGTTATGGAAAAGCAGACACAGAACCCTTGATCTAACCTATACAAACATTCGAAGAAACCAGTGAGCCAAATCCACATTTACTGTTAGAAGTGATGCTAAAATATTTATATGTGTTTAATCAAGTTTCTAAAATTAGGTATTTTGAAAATTATCTTTTTCAAAAGTGCCTTGAAAAATAAATACTTTTGATGATAATTAGTTTGTGTTTAACCAATAAATTTAAAATATTAATTTTAAGAAATAATTAGTATTTGACTAAACTTTTTAAAAATATGTCGAAGCTTGATGATATAACAATTGAGGACATCTTGAATAAAGTTGTTCTAAGAGACACCTTTCTTTATAATTTTCTTTCTTTGGGAAGAGAATGTGATGTGTGCTCTATCCTTGATTCTTCTTTACTAAGTGGCCTTCAACTTGATGGTTGGGATGATACCATTGAAACCAATAATCATCTTACAATCGAGGACCCCAAAAATAAAGTTGTTTTAGAAAACACCTTTCTCTATTACCTATTTACATATAATGATACTCACGTATGTGAGTTTGATTCTTATGTGAGTAAAAATGACCAACCAGGTTCATGGGAATTTCATAGATCCTATTTTATATTTTACTTTCCCATTGACCTGGTGTTAGCTACTATTACATTGACGGTGATGAAGAGCTTGGCCTCCATGACAAGATTAATGAAAATAAAGTTGTTGGCATGCCTAGTAAAGTGAATAGTAGTAGCCCTTATCCGCCTTCATGTGAATATCATTTGGTGTTACTACTTAATCTTGTGAGCTTGATTGTGATATATGTGCTAACTTGTGTGGAGGATACATTTGTATTTGTGTATTGAGAGAAATCCCACCTTTGATGATGGCCAATGTGTTAGGTAGAAGTCTAGCTTGGGTTGACCTTATTGATGATATTTCACTTAACCATATGGGCTATTTTGTGCTACTTGGCCTAAAGGGGAGTTGTGCTTCATGAAATGGAGGACTATTGATGATTTGTGCATGTGTTTTCCTAAATAAAATGGTTCTCTTAATTTCCCGTTTGGCAAGTTTTCTTGAATAGCCAAGTGAGTCTTGTTTGGTGGGTTTCATAACCCTTAGTGCATTAGTTTGATACTTAGGTATATGTCAAGTGTCTGCAATCATGGCATGGTAATAGAATTATTATTGCTAACCCTAACCCTCATCCAATGATGATGTGTTCTCTATTGTTTTTCCCTATGATTTTGCTAGGTTTGGATTCGAGGATGAATCCTTTTGAAAAGGAGAGGATGATATGAAATGGCCCGGCCCACTCATGCTAGGTCAATAAGAAAGGTCTAACCAAGCAGGCCCGAGCCAATATAAACCAATGGAGCATATACAAAGTATTTCAAGCGCTTCAAGGAATCCATAGTGCAAGTTTCCAAGCTATGCACTACTTGCTTGAGAAGAAAGGATCCTTGAAGACAAACAAACTCCATATGGAGATGCCCACAAGCTTTGGAGGATAGCATGGAGAAGGGAATGGATAGAATAAAGAGAAAGGGGACTACACATACACGAAGGCGTTTTCATAGTTGGCAAATAAGGCCCTTACTTCATTAAGGGTATCTTTGTAATTATCTAGCCTTTCCCCTTTCCCCACTTAGTATAAAAAGTTGTTTATTTCATTTTTATTAATATTTTGATTTGATGACTACTCTTATGAGTGTATATCGCTTGGTAAAGATGATAAGCTTTTTGTAAAGCTTGTATTTGAACGTTTTAGAAATGGTGGTTTCAAGGAGTTTGATTTCCTTGGGGTTTCTATAAGAGTGTAGTGCTTGACTTGGATTAATCGAATAGATCGTAGGGTTTGATACACCTTTTGGTTCTATTAGGTTTCTTTTTCTTGCGTTTCACTAACAATCTATCTTTGTTTTCATATCCCTCTATCTTTATTTTGCATATTTTGTTTCCGCATATCCGTATCCATATCGGTATTAGTCTTCTCCTATGTAAATGTTGAAATGATGCCACTATTTCATAAAAAAAGTAAGGTTACTATATTAATGGCACCCCCAAACTCTAAATCCTAGATCTGCCTCTATTAAAAGGACTTTTAAGAGTTAAAATGAAACAAAACAACCCTGTCCTCGAACTCTACCTTGTCCCTGTCCCCTGGCTCTTGCTCGACCTCAACCTTTGGTTGGTGTCTTGTCAAGTAGAGAAGGTAAGGGCTCATCTGTAGCCGTAGATTTAGTCCTCTTCATCTACAATAAAACAAACGTCTCAATACCCAAAAGAATAAAACACACAACACAGTATTGAAGAATGAAAGAGAAGATTTCTTAAAAGTTCCATAGCTTCTTAAAGATAAGTAACGGGCGTTTTCGCACTGATCCATGAGACACTACTAAGTCTTGGCTCATATACCGTGAGACTTACTAACCTAGAACTCTGATACCAACTTGTCTCGACCCAAAATTCAAGTTGTGATGATACTTGTCCTAACTACCTAGACATGTAAGCCTACACAACTCTATAAGGGTAAATGCGAAAAATATATAAAGTTAGTGAGAAGAAGAGAAGGTATAATACAAAAATGCAATCTAATAGCCATCCCAAAATTTGGAGTCATTGTGTACAAGCCACTATAGAGTAAATATAACATCTAAAAAGTTTACACAAGTCTCAAAATGTCTTCATCCTTAAAGAGAATAAATGACATAAACATAAAGGAGTTCGTGTGTTTGCCAGAAGACAAAGCAGCTAACTCAATGCTCCAAAACTTGAGCCTTAAACCCTGATATGGAAGATCAAATCAAATTGCACTGGGCTCCGTACCTACACAAAATATAGATAAAGCAAGGGTAAGCACCAAAAAGGCAATGGGTACTTATTAAGTATCCTTGTCTGGCACTAAAACAAACGATGATAAGCACCAACAACCCTAACACACACTAAAACAAACGATGATAAGCACCAACAACCCTAACACAACAACCACAATCCCCACATAACACCAACCCTACAAACATACAACTAACCAACAAATTATGATAATAGATACAGATACAGGGCATACAAAAGTATTAATAATAAATCATGAAATTAGGATATTCAACAACACTGAAATCAAAATCCAATTGATAAATTACCAAAAAATTAACCATCACATACTAGCTCAAATGACAAGGTATCAACAACGATACAAGGCCAACGCTGGATCACATGTAAAATCACAACAATACCTTGATTCCCTCATTATCATAGTCAATCTGTAGTCTCAACTCATCATCTCGATGAGGACTTTCTCAAAATCACTCATTATATTCTTGAGGTTCTTTTCATATTAGTTTTATGAGAACATCAATAATCTTACCTCATCGTAATCCTATAACAAGTCCAATAATCCTATTAAAATTTGTTATCTCAGGTTCATAATATTGTCCAACAATAAGCAAATGGGAAATTTAATATTATCATTAGGTGAATATGACCAGTAAACCAAATTAGACATAACCACAGAATATAAAATCACCCATGAGCACGTATCAATGTAAGTACAATATAATGCAATACAATGCCATGTAGAATAATGCATATCTATCTCTCCATATATACCTACCACTATCCGAAATGGTCTCGACCTATAGGGTCTAGTTAATCCATGTATCGCTCGCCACCGCAAGCCTGAGCTAGAAAGACTTGGCTATTAAAATATCATATCTCTATCATATATATCTCAAATTTTATCTAATATCACAATGTCGGAGCCTACTTCATATTACAATATCCATCCCTCAACAATCAGTAGGACAACATAGTATATGTATGAATGTATGGATATAATGATATGGAGCAAAACATGGGCCCCCTATGTCATCATAACATGTAAAGTATCAAATAAAGCCCACATATGCATATTAATAGATAATGTGTCACAACAAGGCCTCTCATGGGCGTAATATAAAACAGGGAGCCATAGCAAATCAACCGAAGCCACAAATGAGCATATATCAAGTATGAATCAACCAAATATAAGTATTCCCATTTGGGTATCTCAGTATTACATAAACATCTCAACACAATAGGGGAATCACATGATTAATGAATTATAGCCAGTTTTAGTTCTTTATTTTAACCCTGCATGTTTGACTCTAGCGTATGATTGAATACTTATCACATCACCCATACAAACTCCCTCTAAGTATTCGTTGTTACTCTCAATTACAAAAAGTTAACATGTAAGCACCTAGGATACTTTAAAGAGAGTCAGGAACCTCTACTTTCCCTACAGTGAAGAAAACAATCAACCTTGGGCCTTCCCTTTGCGTAAAGCCTTAGAATCCATAAAATCTAGTCAAATATAAATTAAATATGAGAAAATATGAACATGATACCCATATTGCTATTTTTTAAATCGAATCCAACATCGCTCGATAAGAAAAGTCAAAATTAGGGCATAATTTTTAAAAGTCATGTTACCCAGATTTTGGAAATTTCAAATATGAAACTTTCATTAAAAATAAATTTGAAATTATCTTTCAAAATACAAAATACCAATCTAAGGTTTTCTCTAAAATACCTAAATTTACACTTTGAAATTAATAATTTTGATGCTAACATCATAAAATACTTAATGAGTAATGAAAAATCAGTGATTAAAAAGTTTACCCAAGAGTTTTGCTTTAAATATATTATGAATATACCCCAATATGAGTTTGTAAGGTCTAAAAATAGCAAATGGGGGAGAAAAGGCGTAACAGTGTCTTTTTAAGTCACTCCCAGCAATACTGTTGGGTGATCACAATGAATAAAGATTTGGCCAGCAGGAAACGATCGCGATGAGGAGAAACTTGAGCCTACGTAATTGTGAATGTGAAGCATGCAATCACGATGAAGAACATACCAAGCACTATATAACAGTGCCAATAACAAATTTAAAAACAAAATCAACTTTTCTATTGACCATCGGGATTCGTTCGGAATCCCGTACATACAAAGGATATATGCTACCTTAGTAAATTCAATGTTCCAAACTCAATGAAACTATTAAAATGGGAATCTAAAATCTCCTTAACTCGATATCTTCCAAGGCCAATAAAAATAAAATTCTTATGTAAAATGACCAAAATACCCCTAGGACCTCCAAATAATTATATGAACCTTCTTCTAAATAAAAAATGACCTCCTGAATCCAAAAAATTATTGAGATTTTAACTCAAATATTTGATTATTAATGTATTGACCAAAGTCAAACTTTTGTCCTAAAATTCAACTTTATATCATCTAATAGGCTAAAATTACAATGAAAAGCCTAAAGCTAAAAAGAAGGTATTCCTAGGCCATATTCTACATTTCGAAGCTAATGGAACTAAGAAATTCTATTTCAAGACTTAAAACTCCAAATATTATCTAAAGTCAACTATTTTAACTAAAAGGCTTCTAAAATTGAAAATTTCTCAAAACTCATAACTTTTTGCTCCAATTTTAAAACCAACAGTGATCAAATATAATCAGGGAAATTATCGAGAAGGGTAAAATGATAATTTTATCCGAAATGTCAAAATGACCTTCAGGATCAGTACAAATCTTCAATCACTTCTTTTGTGCTCTAAAACCAAGTTTCAACTAGTATTACTTTTGCTTAGTTGATATTTAGTTGTTGTGTCCATTTTGTTAATGCTACTTTATTCTAGATTTTATTATTTTACATACTTGTTGAAGCTTCGTGGCTCATGTATGTTTGAATTGTTGGGTCATCTGGTTGTTAAAGGTCTTAAGATTTCATTACTCCACAAGATCGGTAAACTTGAGTTGATTTTATGAAATGAGTTATTGAACAATTATATGACAATGCCTTTAGAGGTAAGGTGAGTGCACAAAAAAATGTTGTGAGGACTTCTTTTATGCTAACTTACTCATTTTAAGGGATATGTCACACCAAGGAAGAGAAAGTTTCACAAACCTTGTGGGCTTCCTTGCAAAGTTCCCAAGGCAATTAGTGGAAATGAACCGGAAGTTGGGAGGTATGGAGGAAAAGTTGATTAGGGTTGATGGTGGAAACAATGGGGTTTAACCTTAAGAAATCGGGAATAAAACAGGTGAAGGAAGTGCCAAGCAACCATTGACCATTTCCATGGATTAAATCCACAAGTTGTATCATCTCACCTTAACCCGAATTCAATGTTTCACATACCAACTACTTTTCTTAATCACAATACCCTAAAATATCCCTGTCCCACAACTCCATATACATATATACGATCCTACCATTCTCCATGAGAGCACTGGCTTTTGTGAGCAATTAAAACTAAAACCAAGTCCCTCAATGTAATACATCCATGCTATATTTGCATTGATCACTTATGTCACCTTCATGACACTTTTAACAAATGCCTTGCCAACATTACCATTGCCAAAACTCATTCTATAGTGATTGGAATGATGAAGTCAACCTTTGATGAAGTGTGGGATCAAATAGGTTGGCATGGGTATGGTGTACCAAGAGATGAAAGACAACCTCAAGCCTTTAGTTGGGACTAAGGCATGGAAAGACAAGAACATGGGAATAAAGGTGGTCAATGTTAGGAGAATAGAGGTGATAGGAATTGGGATAATAGAGTTGATTGTACTTGGTGTAGTATATAAGATAGCTTAGGAGAAAGTATTGGTCAAGACTGGGGAATGAGTACGACCAAGATAACGCTTCTAAATTTTAAGAAGAGGAGTGATTGAGAGAAATTTCTCGAGTGGAAATTACGAAGTGAAATAATCTTCCTCACCAATAAACTTCCTGAAGCTTTGACGGCAAAATATGCTATTACTCAATTTGAAGGGTATGCATCCACATGGAGAGAGTCCAAAATAAGGGAACGAGAGTATGATAATGTGTATTACTTACCTAATTGACAATAGCTAATGAATTTGATGGAGTCTCATTGCTTTAACCAAACTATTATCAAGATATCATCAAGAATATATATATATATGCTTTATCAATGTGCTAAAAGTGTGGAGGAGTACTATGATGAGTTCGACAATTAGAGGATGAAGTCCAATCTTGAGGAACAAATTTAGTGTATGGTGATTCAGTTTGTGTGCAACTTGAGATACGAGATCTTAAGGCCTTCGAAGCTTAAACATTATGAGATTCTTGAAGAGTTTTTTCACGATGCTTCAAAGATTGAAGAAATTTGAAATAAGAGAGGTCATATAAGGCAAAGAATTCTTCAACTTCCTCATGGGGTAAGAATAGTGATAAAGGTGAAAAGTGGAAGAAATCAAATCCACGAAAGTCTTCATAGGTTAGTGGTTAATAAACTCAAGCCAAAGCCAATTATAAGACCAAAGCGAGGGAAAAAATAAAAGAAGGTAATGTTGGAAATCCTAACTTTCATTGTCATTTTTCTATTCAATGCTTTAGGTGTCAAAGAAGGAGACAAATCACAAGTGAGTGTCCCTATAGAATAACAATTGTGGATTTTATGATGGTTAGCCAACCAAAGAAGATGAGAAATGTGATAAAAAAAGTGAGCAAGAGGGAGATCAAAGTGAGTATAAGGGAGTGACCTCGGGGAATAAAGAATAAAATCTTGATGAAAAAGTGAATTTTACTTGCTTAATGAGGAGATGTGGGTACATTCATGATGATGATGATGACTCAAAGGTGAATATTAACCTATCTTGTGTTGTGAGAACTATCAAATCACGAAGGAGCTTCATTAAAGGGGGAATGCAAATGAGGTTGAAGATGGTTCTAAGGGTTCCACTAGTATTAGAAAGGGAAAGTTTTGGCTAAGTTTAAGGAGTAAAGATGCATAATAGCAAGCTAAGAAATTTTTTTATGGGCATGGATGAGGACCTCTTTCTAGTCTGCCTTGTCAACACCAACTATATATTGCATGCTTCCAAGATACTAACACTTTTACTAGTTTTATTTCTTCTCTTTTATAAGAATATAGAGATCTATTTTCGAATGAGATGCCTTCGGTGGTTCATTGAGTATTAAATCAATTTTGTGCTGGGTTCTCAAATTCCCATATGATCGAATTATATGAGCAATTTGAAAGAAACTATGAAGCTACAAAACAAGTTGAAGAGATCCTTAAGAATGATATAATCAAAGAAAGTCTAAGCCCATGTGTTGTTTTTTATTATTCTTGTCCCAAAAAAGGATGGCATTTGGAGGATGTGTATTAATTATCGAGTGGTCAAGAAAATCACTGTATGTACCAAACACCCTATTTGAAGGTTGTATGAGATTGGGGGATTGAGTATCTTCTCAAAGATTGATCTTCAAAGTGGATATCACCAAATTATAATAAAGTTAAATGATGAGTGAAAGACGATGTTTAAAAGAAAGTTCAGGTTGTATGAGTGGTTAATCATGCCTTTTGGCTTGACCAATTCTCCTAGTACTTTCATGAGGTTGATTAACCATGTTTTGAAGACCTTGATCAACAAGTGTTTTATCATTTATTTTAACTATATACTTATCTATATGTGTGTCATTTGAAGACCATGTGCGTCATTCGAGATTGTTTTTTGACATCTTATTGAAGGAGAAGCTATGTGCTAACTTTAAGAAATGCTCTTTTTGTGTTAAGTGTGTTGTCTTCTTAAGGTTTGTTGTAAGTACTGAAGGAATCAAGGTTAATGAAGAAAAGGTTGAGTCTATCAAGTCCTGGAAAACTGCTACTAATGCATCCAAAGTTTGGAGTTTCCATGGGTTGGATAGCTTCTATCAACATTTTATGATGAATTTTAGCATAATTTCTTCTCTTTTGACTGGTTTGATCAACAATGATGTCCCTTTTTTGGGATAGAGGCTCTAGAAAATTCATTCCAAGCCTTGAGGATAATGTTGGGTTCATCACCATTACTTCAACTATACAAATTTGAGAAGAATTTTGAAGTGGAATTATGCTTTGGGGTTGGTATTGATGGAATATTGATGTAAGAAGGTAAACACTTGGCTTATTTTAGTGAGAAATTGAAAAGGTCTTTTTTGAATTACTCAACACATGACAAGGAATTATATTCCATTGTACGGGTATTGGTCCATTAGCAACCTTATGGCATAAGGAATTTTAAATAAGGATGGATCACAAGTCCTCGATACACTTAAAGGGGTAATCAAAGCTTAACAAAAGGCATGCCAAATGGGTAGAGTTCCATAAGATATTTTCTTATGTGATCAATTACTAGTTAGTAAAGAGAATGTGGTAGCATATGCTTTATCTAGAAGGTTCTTATTGGTTATACCTCGTCTTTTAGAATAATGGTTGAAAAAAGTTCTATTAATTAACGAGGAATTCAGCCAAGGGCAAGAAATTAATTGGTTCCAATTGGTTGATGGGTTCTTGTTAAAGGATGGGAGAGTGTGTGGACACATGAGTTTGTGGAGAGAGCTACTTGTAAAAAAATCTCATTGTGATGGAATGACTGGGCGCTTTAGAAGATACAAGACACTTAATCTCCTAATGGAGAAATTACATTGGCCCAAAATAAAGCATGATGTGGAGATACTCTATGATCAATGCCTCATGTGTTAGTAATCCAGTCCAAGATTCGACCTCAAGGTATGTATACTCTTCCTTTTGTTCCTCCTAGTCCTTGGGCTGACTTCTCTATAGGCTTTGTGTTGGGTCTACCTATGACCAAGAGGTGGTATGATAGCATATTTGTTGTGGTTGATAAGTTTTCTAAAATAGATCATTGTATGCCATGTCGAAAAAGTGACAATGCTTCCCATGTTTTAATGTTGTTGTTTACCATATGTTTAAATTGCATGGGGTCCCTAAAACTATCATTAGTGATAGGGATTCAGAATTTCTCAGACATTTTTGAAATGCATTTGGGGTTTTCTTGGTTCATGCTTTCTTTTTCTACTTTTTGTCGCCCTCAAATGGGTGGACAAACTAAAGTAGTAAATAAAAGCCTTAGTAGCATGCTTTGTTGTATATTGAGAGGCACCCTAACTTCTTAGGAGGACCATTTCTCCTTAATTGAGTTTGCTTATAATTTCTCCTTGCACTCATCTATTGGTATGACCCCATTTGAAGTATGTTATGGTTTTAACCCATTGATTCCTTTATCTTTAACCCATTTGTATAGTGATATTTTTGTGAGCCTAGATTTAAAGCAAAGGTCAAAAGAGATGTTGAAAATTCTTTCAAGAAAAAGGAGACAATGAAAAAGAGTATTTCTAAGGTAGCTCTTTGTAATGATCCTGAAGGTCCTTTTTGGCTTTTCTCATAAAAAATTATCATTTTTGACCTTTCCAATAGTTTCCCCAGATTACATTTAATCACTTTGCGGGGTTAGTTTTAAAATCGAATAAAATATATAAATTTTGAGAAATTTTTAGTTTTGGAAGTCTTTTAAGTTTAAATAATTGACTTTAATTAATATTTGGAATTTTGACTCTCGAAATAGAATTTATTTAGTTCCTTTAGATTTTTAATATGGAAGTTGGTCTAGGAGTGCCTTCATTTTCAGTTTTCTGCTTTTATACTGATTTTAGCCCGTGTGATAAGATAAAGTTGAGTTTTAAGTCCAAAGTTTGACTTCTGTCAATATTTGATAATAAGACACTTGCATGTGGATGTCGTTGATTTCTTTGGATTTAGGAGGTTGTTTTTGGTCTAGAAGAAGATTCAGATAGTTTTTTGGAGGTTCCAAGTGGATATTGGTATTTTAGAGTATATATTTTACAGAGAATGACGGATATTAGTTTAAAGAGACGGTGGATTCCCATTTTGATGATTCCATTGAGTTTGAAATATTGCTTACACTAGGAAGTCATATATAGTTTGTGTATATGGGGTTGCAAAGAACCTCGAAAGTCTATTTGAAAAAATAATATTTTTATTGTCAGGTGGCCCTATACGAACAGTTTGGCGAGCCACGAGCCAAGAACCCTCTTCATACGGGTTGTATGAACCCATAATAGCCAGTGGGTGATCGCTATATGGCTTACCATACCTAGGCATCCCAGAATTTTTTTCATGTTTTAATAAGGGGAAATATACCCTTTTACATGGCTGCAAACCCATATGTAAGTCTTTGATGATATCTTCTACCAGCTTTGTGTTCTAAAACCCTCTTCAAACAACTTTGGAAGATTTTTCTCTTTGGGAAAAGGCTTGGTGATTAAGTTCTAAAAAGATTAAAGCTATTGGTAAGATTTTTCACCAAATTCTTGCTATTTTCGGATTTATAAACATGGGTTCATCTTTATTTCTTGAGTTTGGTTAGATTCATTTTTGGGTTTTTTGACCCATGCTTCTAATTGATAAGTGGGGATTCTTAGTTTTGGATGAAACTTGATATTTAAAATTCCCCAAGTATGGATAACTTGAATTTTATGAAATCTTCTTTATTTTGACATGGCCTTCTGAATTTGAATTTGTGGGTGGATTTCGGACCCGGTTTAAAGTATATAAATATGGGTATTATTCTTCATTATTTCTTATGGAAAATCCACATTTGACCAAATTTTACGGCTTCAGAGGCTCTACACAAAAGGAATGCCCTAACTTGGTTGTGTCTTCACTTTTGAGGCAAGTGAAGGTTCTTAACTCTTCTATAATGTATCTTAAAATTTTGTGTTGCTAGTTTCTTGTAACTGGGAGTAATGGAGAATATTTAGGGGTGTCCGCATCGTGAAGTAACGATTATTTACCAAGACACCATAATCAAGCATGCATAAAAATGATTATGAATCCTTTTGATTATTTGAGATGTCTATTGATTTGCTAAATTGTACGACTTTTGAGATGCCTAAATGAGATTACTTTCACTTGAGGATTCTTTATTAGATATTAGGTCCATGTGTGGCCTTGATTAATTTGATATGACTCTTTAATTGATATGAGAGACTTTGGTTGATGTTTGATTGATGATTACACTCTTGTGTGGGTTTTATTATCATAAATTGATGTTATACTTGATGAATTTCCCGTGTAGGGGATTGTTAATTGCTTACTCTCGTTATGTCATAGCCCTATTTTCCTATGATATTATAACTATTGTTGGATTCTAGATTTCTGTATGATGATTAGAATGTTAATGATACGAAAACAAGGGACGAGGCCAGTTCCAATATTTCTATGGTATGAGAATATAAATGATGCAAAAGCAAGGGTTAAGGTGAATTTTGAAATTACTATGAGATGAGGATATTGATGATATGGAAGCAAGGGTTAAAGTCCATACCAATATTACTGTGATATGAGGTTATTAATGATATGAATCAAGATACAAGGTTTATACCGCTATTGTTGTGATATGAGGCTATTGATGATATGAATCAGGGCCTGGGGTTCATACTGGCATTACTGTGATTTGTACATATGTGGTACGAGCATTTTTCTTAGGCTTTACATGGCATAACCCACTTATTAATTTTGTATTGCCTTTTTTTATTATTATTGGATTTGTGACCTTGTAGTAAGGAAATGCCTTATGGTTATGATAAACGAATAAGAAAGTCCATAATTTATTGTGATTGAGATAAGATAAAAAATACGGTTATAATGGTACAATTACTGTTTACCCGGTCTATTCCTTCAGAATCTATCATACAAGTCCATTTCATAGTAATATCCAATGTAGCCTTTTATTACAGGTGGACTTGTGTGTTAGGTTCTGATTGGTATTTAAAGGACTCCTTATAGGAGTTAGTGGCATAATAAGTGGGATTCCCTATAAGTCGTGGCTTAACTCGAGAAGAGAGACATGTACCTGGATAGTCTAGTAAAGATCTTATGGCAATGACAGAGACTTGGTGAGAACTGTTTGATTCAAATGATGATTTTGTTTACATTGTCTTACCCATCCAGAATCCTTCCATAAGT
>JBDJHY010000008.1:2732519-2747474 GCA_039654485.1 Withania somnifera | reverse complement strand
CAAACAAGTTAAAGTCAGCTATACGAATCCTCTTTACTGCATTTTAACGACAAATACAAATAAAAACTCAAAAAAAATAAATTAAATACTTAAAAGCACCAACATTTTTGTTTGTAATAATGCAAACATTTAATATTTACCAAAAAATCAAATTACCTCAACGCCATATCTGATTGCTACACCAGGAAGAGTATCAAATTTTGTAACTTGGTGTTGAATATAATTCGACCCTCCTCCGTCGCTGCCACCGCCAGACTTCGGCGGAGATGAAGATGACGTCATCATGGCGTAAGCAATTTCCGGTATAATCAAAATCTTCCTTCTCCATATATAGATATATATATATGCAAAAAAAAAAAAACAATTTCAATATATAAAAATTAAAATTCTATCTTTTATGAAGGAAAAAAGAAATTTCAATTTCATAATTTGATGAACAAAAAGTCCATAAAGATGAAAATTATTTAAGGGAAATTTTTTTTTTTGAAAGAACTAAACCCAATTTCAATCTACATAATTTGATCAATTAAAAATCTGCAAAAAATTATATAAGAATTATGAATAAAGATTGTATCTTTAAAAGAAAAAAATAACAAAAAGTAAAGTAAAAGAATATAACCCAGTTTCAGTTACACATTTTGATCAAATATCCATGTAAGAAAAACTAGAAAAATCGTTGTAAAATGGATTTTTTGAGTATCAATTATAATAATTAAAAAAGAAATTGATCAAATATCCCATGAAGGATAAATTTGCAGAATGTAATTATATATTCCAACCCTACCCCACTATCCACTCTGTAGGGAATGTAGTGGAGCTCGCTTTGAATGGGAGGGTTCATTCTATATTCCAAGTTAAATTTTACAGGATGGTGATTTAGATATGTTATGTTATAAGTGTTGGCCTGTAAATGAGTTTTTCGAATAAAACCCCACTATCCACTCTGTAGGTGATAAGAGGGTTCATTCTATACTCCAAGTTAAATTTTACAGGATGATGATTAGATATGTTATGTTATAAGTGTTGGCCTGTAAATGAGTTTTTCGAATAAAGTGGAAGAAATAAGAATGATGCGACGGGTGGATGTGTGGAGTAACTATTGCTACCTTCTTTTTAAAAAGAAAAAAGAAGATAACCACTTTTTGTTTGAAGCATATTCGCCTAACTAAATCAAATTTGAGATGAGTCACGAGTTTAAGAAATCTCACATGAATTTAAATTGGTTGGATTAACGTCACACTAAAAAAAAAATTTTAAAGGACTATTTTAAAGTAGTGGCTAATAAGAATAGGTGTAGATTTTTATTATATGAAAAGAGTATAGGCTTAAGAAAAAGATACCCTCTTATATTTGTCATTAAACTTTACTTAGACACTAGAATTTTAATTGTTCCAATTGAAACACTTATATTTCAAAATTTGAAAAATTTAACTCAAATTTCCAAATATTTATTAGGTGGTTAAGGTTTCTTTTTTTTCCTTTTGAACCTTGAAAATTCAGAAATTTTGCTCTATGGGTGAGCACTTTGTGGAGAGCTATTAGATAGTTAAGTTAATCAATAAGAGGAGTTGTTCAATGATAAACACCCTCTATTTACAACTTTGAGGTTACAAGTTCGAATCACCAACGGAGCAAAAAGGTGGGGAGCTCCTAGGAGAGAAGGGTTAAAAAGAGAGTTAATCACGTAAAATAAATCATCTCCTTTAATTATATACATCAACTTCAATTAAATATATTTATTAGATTTATGATTTGTTGATGCTAAAACATATAATTAATTAATCTAACATAATTTAAGTAGTTAACTTATTTATATAATTGACAAAAGAGGACATAAATTTTTTTTTTCAAAAATTTGAACTTAATGCGTCTAGTGAAAAAACTTTATCATATGTTTATCCTCTCAGTTGAATAAGGTATAGTTCTAATATTTAGGTGAAATTTTCGGACAAGTTGAAAAATTATCGATATATTAGACATAAACCATGAAATCCAAAATGGATTACAAGAAATTAAGAAGGTTCTAATATAGCAAAATAGGAGTGGAGATGCGGGGTATCGATCCCCGTACCTCTCGCATGCTAAGCGAGCGCTCTACCATCTGAGCTACATCCCCAGACGGTTGATTGAGGTTAACTTCTTCAAAATAATACCAAAGTTAAACAGCATAACAACTAAAATATATAGAAAATAAAATGTAGTTTCTCCCAAGTTGGTGATTTTCTTATTCCAATTCCAAGTCATTTTCTATACTTCAGTATGTCAAACCTTCTCAATTCAAGAAACTCGTACTATCGGAGACAGATTTAGAATTTAAATTTAATTTTTATCTTTTTCGATATTGAAACAATTGTACTTTTAAGATTATGAGTTCAATTATCAAAACAATGTCATCTTATCCTTCTCCATGTATGCATCATAGATAAATTTCCATTTCACTGTATTCTAAAGGAATTAACTATTGACCAAACTTCAAAAAAATGGTTTGTAGCCCCCTAATTGATTCTAACCATTTCACAACAACAATATACCCAATATAATCCCAGAGTAATTTTTGGAAGGTGAGAGTATACGCAATGTGTGCAAGAACATTCCTAGTATGACTTGTCTAGCTTTCTTTCTTTTTTGAGAATACCTGCCCTGCTGCCTCTGCTCTAGTTCGGGCCTCGGGAATCCCTTACTTTTGGCTAAGGTCTTTATTTACCTTTTTTCATTCCCCCCTCAAAACTCAAAATCCACAAACAGCTAGTGCTTCCTGATCTTACTCAGAGGTAGAAAATATTTTCGATAGACCCTCGGGTTATGGGGATTCAAATCATTTCAGAAGGCTTTTATTACTGTAAGTTCCTATTTATACCTTACATGTTCTATTTTAAAGCAGCTTCACAATAAAAAGTTATGAACTTCTCTAACTTGTTGGGGCTTGAAAGAATGAATATCCATACACTTTTGAAAATTAACACACAACTGTCTCCAAGTTTTACTTCTGAAAATTATGAATAAGTACAAATTAGGTATTGGATAGAGTGAAAATGATCTTGGTTCAAATAACCTTATTAACAAGAACACACCAGCTCAACACCAATCCATAGAGCATTTATTGTGATGGCTTGCTCCAAACTCTTTGAAAAATGAATGTATAAGTTTAAATAGAAGCAAATGAAACGAAAACATAATTTCAAAAACTATGCAAATTTTGTCTCAGGGCTGTGGTTTAGTGGTTGAGTAGAACACTTAATGTGTGAGCTAGTCGCACATCAAGATTGTTTGGTCTAGTGGTAAGGGCAGAACATGAAAAGTGCGGGTTAAGCGCACATCATGGGTTCATTATCATAGCTGAAGATCCCAAATCAACACCCTAATCAATCATTTCCCAATACAAAGCCGGAAACAACGAGAAGACAACAAAAGTGAATAGATTTTTGAATCGATGTGAATGCAAGCGCTGACCTCGAGGCAAAAGAATTCTTCCCGTAGCGGAGGAGGGAATGATGCCCACAGAAAAAAATAAACTGCTTTGGAGCCTTTCTGAACGGTGCTATCTACTTCAGGAATGAGTTGAATAGACTGAGCTAAGACCCATTAGCGAAAAATTAAATCTCAATACCACGATAAAAGCCTAGTATTTAAGCGGAGAATGTAGAGGGATGGACCTTAACCACCGAGTTTTGAACTATGCGCCATTAACCAAAAATCCTTGCGAAATTCTTTATAAAGGGTAAATTTAGTAATGCGAAATGGATTTACAAACCTCGTCCTCTAAAACGTCAAAGCTGTCACAAATAAAACAATCTGCCTTTTCAATATCAGTAAACTGATTAACAACCATATAAAAAACAGCAGAAAATGATCCAAAGTCACTGATAAACAGTTGCGGAGTCACCTTCAGGCGAAGTGTGATTAGGTGTACACCCTTCGTCGAGTTATTATATGGAAAAGGTTAAATGTTATGAGTATATATTAAATTTTGAATAACCTTAATATAACTGGAAAATAAATTGCACACCCATCGCCAAATTTCTGACTCCGTCGCTGCTGATAAAAAAGGCATGTCCAAAGTCTTGAGTAATGACAAACCAGGTAAACGAATGTCCTGATCCTTCTGGAGAAAAGGAAGTTTCGACAACCCTTTATACACATGATAGTATATATTGTCAACAGAACAAGGTTGAGTGTGAAAAACAGCACCAACTAATCCAAATCTCTTAGCAACATCAAATGCCTAATCAAGAATGCATCATAAACTAAATAATTAGCTTTACAACCAATTCCCTCAAATTATTCAATAAGTTTTGATAGTGTTTCTGATCCAACTTGCTGGAACTTCTTTAAGTAAGCCTCAGTTCTCTCCGATTTTGCAACCCCTCCATCATCATAGCCATTTGAAATGGTGTCAATTATAATGGAACCATATGATTTTGAGCATATAAGGAGTGATGGTTAAGGTAACTTTGGTTCCTTTTATTTCTAAGCGTTTTGAAAGTTGAAGCATTGGATTGATGTGGCCTACTTATGGAGATAGCAAAACCAAACAATGAAAACTCTCATGACCTTCTCCATTTTTACTCAAAAGTACAATAACACATGTTACCTACATCCTTATTGTTCACAAAATAACTATATAGACCATGATTTGGATTTTTTTTTTTGGAAACATCCTCTCTAACTCTATGAGTCATGGTATGATCAGCCTACACCTTACTTTACCTAGGCCCACCGAATGGATTACACTCTGGGTTTGTTATTGTTAATTTGAAATTTTATGTTGGACTTGACTAGAAGCAAACAAGATCACACTATGCTACGAGTATTTTTGGATTGTTTGAGCCTAACTATTGGTATTAGAGCCAATGTTTTGGTGGGATGAGTAAGAAGACGACGTAGTAATAAAGAAGAATGAGAAGAAGCCTGAAAAATAAAAAAAAACATAAAATCCAATATAATAAAGAGAATAAAATTATATCCAAGTCCTAATTGTACAACTTTGGAATGATGTCCTTCGGCATGGGCCTAACTTACTGCTTTTTCTGTCTGTGGACTAATTTACTGCCTTTATCCAAGACACAGGTAGAAGAAGTCTACAGACTTAATTAGTGGCAGTAAATATTTAGATAATGTGGGCAAGACATAGATAATCTTCAAATTAGACCATGAACGGTGATGGCTGTGTGAGAGTTAGCTCATTCGGTACGTAAACAAAGTTTCACATGAAAAATAGAGAAGGAAAGAAAGCTATCTATACAATGTTGAAGCTTTTAATGACATGAGATGTTATGGAAAATCATACGAGTTTGATATAAAATGGATAATATAAATGCCATATTATGTTAAAAATATCTTTGATTGCGTCGTAACACTTTATTGATTTGGAGAAAAATGTTTCTTTATCAGTGAACTAGAATAAAGATTGTTACAAAGTTTGGTACTTTAGTTAAAGAAATGACAAAATATGTTGGCCGTTGCACTAAATAGGTTCACTTCACTAAATAAAGGTTGTGAATTTGATAAATTAATTAATTTATGTGTCTAATTGGATTAGAGTTTGTTTGAATTAATTTATTTTAAGTAAAATAATTTTTAAATATTTTTAAAATATTTAAAAAAATTTTAAAAAAAATTTAAATACTTATTTTAAGATAAAAAGATAGAACTAAGTCATAAGTTAAAATTCCTTATTATAATTGGCTTATAAGCCAAAAATTATAAGTCCATTCAAATTCAAGCACCCTCTTAGTGTTTGTAATTTTGGTTGAAACTTTGATGTTAAGTTGTAAATTTGATAGATCGATTTGATTATGACTAATAAGACAAAAATAAATATGATGTACAAAACATTTTGTGTTCACGTAGGAGTTAGTCAATACAATTCTTTTTAAATTTTATTTTTCACAAGAGTTAATATTTTTAGTTAAATCTTCATTTTTCATTGCAAAAGTACTTTCACATCCTTTTCAAATTATTACTTTCTCTAACTTAGCTTGAAGGACTCAATTTAGCAAAAGGTTGTTCATTAGCTTTTTCTCTCTCTCTCAAATAGTCTAATCGACTAGTATAAGAATTAATATGTCTATCTAAATTATATATAATTTTTTTAAATAATTAATTTCTACTTTACTACTATATTGATAATTCTAATCCGCTACTACACTGATCTCTAAAATCTTAAATTAGGAGTTTTTATACTATTAAAATAAAATAGAATATCTAATAATCAAAATTCAATTAACTTTAAATCTTAACTATTTACGTAAGTTGTTGTTCAGAATAAAGTTTATGTATCAAAAAAAGACAATCTTTTTTAATAAATATTTTGTGTAGAGTGCGCAACAAGAAAAATCCCTCCCCCCTCCGCCCTCCGCCCCGCAACCCAACCCAACACTGTTTAATAATAACCCGTATAGTTATCGGGTATTATCCATTTAACTTCGGGCCAAAACCCCTCCTCTTTTAGTACTTCGTAGGTTTTTCTGCTTCTTCCCCTTTCTGCTTCTCTCACCTGGGTCGGTGCGCCCCCCCTCCCCGGCGGCTCTTCTGGTAAAATCTTCGTATTTCTGTTAATTTTTTTGCTCTATAGTGTTCAGCTGTAAGATGATTTTTTTTTTTGAAAAAAAATGAATTTAATTTTCAAGATTTCAACTTTTTTCACCTTTTTTTTTTGTGAGTTATGCTAAGTATTGATGATTTTAGACCCTGATAATGATGAATATTGAGGTAGGTTAAAAATCCAATTGAAAATAGTCTAAATAGTGACGAAGTGATGCTAGTATTGAGAGTGTTAGGAGTTTGTTTAATCAATGGGCTACATACTACCTCCCGCCTCAGGTAACTCTGTCCACCAAACTGGAGCAAAAATATAGTCTAACTATGATGAAGTGATACGAAGTATTTTGTATAGCCGACCCGACTAATATGTGATTGAGGTGTAGCTGATTGATTGATTGATCTGTTAAAGATCCTAGTGGAGGTTGTTGTTTCTTGCTAATGTGGGCATGTATCTTTTTTTTAATGACCCTTTTCATGGGTTACCTGTTAACTCTCACCAGTGCAGTTTCGGGATAACACAGTAAGAAATCACCTAGTGTTTTTTGTCTTCACTCTTTGTTTTTATTACTATTTGTTGTCTTATATGCCTAAATTTTCTTACTATCTTGCTATTGTTACGACTTATGTATTCATAAATGTTGTTCTTTCTTTGAGACTAGTGTCTATATATAAGAAACAAGCCCTATACTTTACTCTATCCTCTCCGGACTCCTCTTGCGGGATTATACTAATATGTTGTTGTGTTTCTTGTCTCCGAACCTGAGATCTCTTAGGTTTCAATCCACTTTATTGACTATTCGGCCACACTCTCGGGTAGGTATCTTTTTTTTTTTTGGGTTGGGATCTGGGGAAGGAGGGAATGTCCTTATTGGTTTGTTGTTGAGATGTCGGGTCAAGTTTTTATCAAATAAATGGTATTTGTTTCAACTTTCAAGAAACCAATTTATCAAAGTTCATAGCTCGATTTATTTAGTTTAATGAAGTGTTTTCTATTAATATATCTGGTCTAATAGTGATGTGAAGTTTGTTAAGTTGTCCCCTCCAAGTATTATTCGTCATTTCGGTATATGTTTGTAGGAAACCTATAGATTAAGCGAAAAAGTCAATAATAATATTTTTTATTATTAGCAAAATGATAATGCAAATATTAATGAGTATTGCTACAATAACATAATTACTTGTTAGCAAAAGAATAATACTGAAAGTAAGTAAATAGTTAACAATATCTAGATAATGTTAGTATATAAATATCAAATATAGTATTTAAAGTAAATAAATAATAATGCTTGAGTCGTGCTAGGCACTGTCCTAAGAAACTATTTCAACACTATGAAATATTTTCCCAGGATTAAACAAACCTTCTCTAAATAATAAAGGATACAAGAATCAGTAAAGTATTAATACAAAATCAGCAAGTTAAACTAGAAAATTAATAATAAAAAATATTAGTTCAATAATCTAATGAAAATAAAAATGGAACGTGGGAGGAGTGAGAGGGAGTCAGAAGATTGATTAGTTGTGTGTTTTGTTGGAGGAAAGTAGTTGCCTTTTTATAGGCCATATAACACTTGGTCAATAAGGATGCTACTTGGACACATCTTATCCTATCAAGTACATTTAACACTTGGACATTAATGTTGCTACTTGGACACATTCCATCCCAACAGGTGTTACCACTTGTTCTCTTATTCATTTCTCCAACTAATCCCATTTATGACAACAAAAGCTTCTCAAATACACTCCTGGACAAGAAAATAAATTAATTAAATCTCATTATGGCCTTAAACAAGAGTGACATGAGAAATTTGATAAAGTCTTAATAAGAAGAGACAACTCTTCTTCTATTGAAGTGGATAAATGTGTTTATATTAAAGTGATAGATAATGATTATGTGATAATATGCTTGTATATTGATGACATGCTTATATTTGGTACAAGTTTAAATATTATGAAAAGTACCAAACAAGTATCGAACTATCTTTGGTATGAAAGATCTAAGCGAAGTAAAAATGATATTGGGAGTTAAAGTTATAAGGAGTGAAAATGCTATAATCTTGATACAAGAATACTATGATGAGAGACTTCTTTAGAAGTTTGAATGTTGGGAGGTAACTCCAGTAGCCACTCGTTATGATGCTAACTCTTAATTGAAAAAGAACAATGGTGACCTAAGTATGCATAGATTATTGGAAGTTTTATGCATTTGATGAATTTTACTAGGCCTGATATAGCCTATGCTTTGTGTAGACTGAGTAGATAGACTCATAATCCTAATAAAGAGCATTAGTCTGCAGTAATGAGACTGATGAAATATCTGAGAGAAATCATAAATTCTGGTATCATGTATAGTGGATTTCTTTCTACTTTAGAAGAGTATTGTGATGTAAACTGGATCTCTGGTTCAGATGAGACGAAATCTACTAGTGACTATGTGTTCACCCTTGGTGGTGGTGCAATATCGTGGAGACAACGAAACAGACAATTATTGCCAGATCGATTATGGAGTCATAGTTTGTAACTCTGGAGCCGGTTGGTTTTGAAACTGAGTGGCTAAGAAATTTCTTAGCGAATATCCTTTTAATGAAGGATGAATTACTTCCTGTGTCTATTCATTGTGATTATCAAGCCGCAATTACTATTGTGAAGTATAAATCTTATAACTGTAAGAGTAGACATGAAATTGAGACATGATGTCGTTAAACAATTGCTAAGAGATGAATGATTTTCATTGACTATGTGAATTCAGATTTGAATTCGGCCGATTCACTGACTAAACATGTGGGAAGTAAATTTAATTCTTCAAACCTCAAAAGAAATAGGATTGAGGCCAATTTAATTGTCAATAGAGATGGTAACCCAAACTATGTGATTGGAGATACTATGAAGTAGGTTCATATGGGTAATAACAAGTCGACATTGACACTGCGCTCTAATTGAGAGTGGTTGAATTGCTATTAATTATGAGGGATGAGTTTTTAGCTATTAATGTATTTGTAGTCCATATAGACAGTATATTTAAAGCAGTGAAGTGGTGCTGCTCCTACGAGATTATGACCTAATCTTTATAGGTCTCATAAATAACCAGGCATGCGCATGACATATTGTTGTAAAACTGTGTTGAACAACAGAATTGCGATCAAAATGTGATTGATAAAGTCTTTGGCTTACAAAAGAATTATTGGTTCATTGGGAAATTATATTTCACCACTATTTCTGCTTTAAATTATCTAGGTTTGGTTCATAGTCCAAAAGACACCATACTATTGTATTTTGTTCATTCAAATCCAGCAAGTTAAACTCTTTTTTCTATAAATTCTTTTTAAGTGGGGGGGGGGGGGATTATAAGTGAAATATTTATTTCAAAAAAGAATTTATCTCAAAGTGTATTTTAGAAACCTTATTTGACGTGTATTTTAGAAGTCATAAATGGGATTACTTGGAGAAATGGGTAAGCGAACGTGGTGACACTTGTTTGGATGAGATGTGTCCAAGTAGCAACATTAATGTTCAAGTGTTAAATGTTACTTGTTTGGATGAGACGTGTCCACATAGCATTCTTATTGGACAAGTTGACACGTACTAGTTGACCTATAAAAAGACAACTATTTCCTCCAGCAAGATACACAACTAATTAATCTTCTTACTCCCTCTCCTCCCACGTTCCACTTTCTTGTTTTCTTTATATTATTAAACTAATATTTTTTTATAATTAATTTTCTAGTTTAACTTACTGGTTTTGTATTAATACTTTTGTTGATTCTTGTATCCATTATTTAGAGAAGGCTTGTTTAATCCTGGGAAACATTTCACGATGCTGAAATGTTTCTTAGGACAGTGCCCGTCATGACTCAAGCATTGTTATTTATTTACCGTAAATACTATATTTGATATTTATATACAAACCTTATATAGATATTGTTAGCTATTTGATTCTCAAAAATATATTGTTAGCTATTTATTTACTTATATAATTATTATTTTACAAAAATGTAATTTATATTGTTGTAGCAACTTATTAATTTCTGTATTATCATTTTGCTAATACGAGGGAAAATGTGAAACGACAAGTTGATAAGTAGTAACATCTTTCCTTGATAAAAATAGTTAATGTCTTTCCTTGATAAAAACAGTTATTAACCTGTTTATATAAACTGATTTACTTTGTTACTTGAGCTGAGTTCTGGTTTCGAGAGCTATAGGGAAAACATTATTAATTTTACAGTTAAATGCAAAGTTTGTATTCATGTTAGTGGTTTTATGGCTTCCAATGTTCATTGTGACTTTCACTTTACAGTCCCTGGAAGGGTCTTGCTCAAATTGATGATGCAGCTTGATGAGAATGTTTTGATGCAGGTGAAATCCTTGCATTCTAATCTTGTTACAAACCAGTCGCTTTCTTGGAAAGTAAAGCAAGTCTGCTTGGTTGTTGTCATCCCCATTACCTTTTTCTTCCTAGTCAGTGCTCGATCCCCCTAACAATGGGAACACCAGAGACTTCTCGTGAACCTTGCCCTGACCGTATACTTGATGATGTTGGTGGAGCATTTGGTATGGGTGCTGTTGGAGGTTCAGCGTTCCACTTCTTAAAAGGCATATACAACTCGCCAAAAGGTGAGCGCTTGATTGGTGGTACACAGGCAGTGCGCATGAATGCTCCTCGTATTGGTGGTAGTTTTGCTGTGTGGGGTGGGCTGTTCTCCACATTTGATTGTACAATGGTTTATCTCCGACAGAAGGAAGATCCTTGGAACTCAATTATTGCTGGTGCTGCAACTGGTGGGTTTCTACAGATGCGACAGGGATTAGGTGCTGCTTCCAGATCAGCGGTGTTTGGTGGAGTCTTACTTGCTTTGATAGAGGGAGCTGGAATTATGTTAAATAAAGTCATGAGTGCTCCTCAGAACTTCCCACCCATGGAGGAGCCACTACCAAATGTTCCTGGGGTGCCTCGCTATCCAACTGGGCTGCCTGGTCAACCAATGGGGCAGCTTCCTGGTCAACCTCCAGTACGTATTGATGGTATGATGACAGAATCTTCAGCACCATCCTCTTCTTCCTCAACTTCTTGGTTTGGAGGACTTTTTGGAGGTGGAAAGAAGGAGGAGACAGCGACAAGTGGTGGTAGCAAGACACAGGTTTTAGAGAGCTTTGATGCTCCTAGCCCACCTACGTTTGAATATAAATGACTTCAAAGAAATTTAGTTTTCAGGTTAGTTAATGTTATTTTCCTTAATATTTGGATTCTTTATGTATTGTGCACACGTATTGACTTTGAACCAGCATGGCCAAGGTATTGTTACTTTTCATGGAAAAGTTAGTCTTGTGAACAAATGTCTTCCCTCAAAAAACAATTATGTGCTCTCTATAGAAATTGCACTAGAAAAAGAATAATCTCTTGCTTTAGACGCGTTGACATACTCTCTCTATATGAAGGGATGGTCCACAAGCCTCTATTGTAGCTTTACCCCGCATTTCTGCAAGAGGCTGTATCCACGGCTTGAACTCGTGATCTCTTGGATGAAGATCACCATAATAATGAGAACTCGGATAGTCGTTATTGACTGCTCTTGTAAAACTGTTACTTCCTGTTGTTAATATGTTATGATGGTGTATTTGCATCTTGTAGGTTTTGAAATTCTTGAATTTACTATTGAACATGTATTATATCTTTGAAATAAACTTCTGTACCTGCAGAGAAGTCTTAATCTCTCAGATATGCATCACCAGTGTTGTTTTAACTGTTGCATCTTTTAGTACATTGCTATTTTTTGTGGGTGGTGTAATATAGGGAACTCTTATATGTGATATGAGTATGTTCTTTCTTAAAAATGGAGAAGAACATAGACAATTTTACATTTGTTAATGTAGCCCCTCAAGTAATTACTTGCCAGCACTCTCTTGGAATGAAATGCTGGACCTCTTATCTAATGATATTTCTATATTCTAGCTCTTGTACGGAATGCCAACCTCAAATTCTCTTTATTGACATAACGTATTCACAACTCACAATCACCTACTCCAGCAGGAAACGATAGGATTCTCAGATTCTGTGTACTTTCTGTTTCCACCTTGCTTTCGCTGGAACCTGAAGATCTAGTAGCAGAGGCCTCAATTCTAAGCACGTCCTTTTAGTTCTTCTATCTTTTCTTGTCTTGAATTTGTCTGGGTTCTGGTATGCAAGAGCTTCATTGGTAAGCTCTACTTTGAGATTTTCCCCGTTCCACATCCAATGTTTTTTTTTTAATGATCGTGGTGTTCAGGCTAAGCTTTCGCACACCTCGATTAAATCCACGGGATACCTTCCACCTTCCACCAGCAACAGTTAGAGAACTCTGTCCATCAAGGTATGAACAGATGAAAAGAATTACCTAAGTGTTTTTTTTGTCTTCGTTGGAATTTGAAGCTGAGACTTAAGCCTCACGATTCTTTAACCCACTTCATTTACAACTAGGCCATACCGCTGGATGCTGTCCCACCTCTAATGTTTCACAAAAAGAAAATGAGAAGGAAACATAAGGAAGACCTTGTCCTGTAAAAACTTAACATTGGACTGACCTGGAAGTAAGTTCTTATTTGTTTTTGGAGTTCCTAAGATACACCAAGTGATGTTGAGAACCTGACAGATCCTGGAAGGACAGTGTATCAATCTTTGATGTTTGAAATATTTTCTTGTTTCTTATTTCTTATTTCTTATTTCCTGTGCTAGATTTGACTGATATGAGCAAATCTATAATATAAAACATTTGCTTGAATCCATTTTGTAGGGGGGAGCATATTGGTGGTCAGTACACTTGTCAGGCTTCTCTTGGTCCATGCCAATTTTGAGGCTACTAAATGGTTTATTATGGATCTTAATGACATAGTGGGCTTATTGATGATCGCTTGACTTAAAGATATATTGCATCAGTTGGTCACTTCTGTTCCATCCTGAATGGGGAACAAATGGAAAAATAATGTGGCACGTCTTTGGTTGTATGTGGAAACCTTTGCTTGGGCAAAATGTGGAGAGACTTGTTTAAGCAGCATATAAAGATCTTTGTTATTGTGCAGGTCAACTTTTTCTGGATGACATGTTTCACTGATATTCTTAAAATGCATAAAACATAAATATGCCCTTCAGCTTGGCCTCAAATTTTATCCATGACCTTCAACTTTAGTTGTGTACAAGTAAGTATTTAAATTTGTAATAAGTTGAACAAGTAGACACGTGCATTTTATATCTTAGACAGTTAAACCTTTTGTTAGACGACAAACTCCACGGAAGAAACACGCAATGTGTGAGTGAGACAACAACGGTTGTCCCGGATTGCATCGTTGCCACGAACGAAGCTTGGTAGCTAAGTTGGGGTGGCCATACATTTGTAGTTCTCGATCTCTTGAGGGCCTATGAGTCAAGCTCTTCGACCAAATTATGCTTTTCTACTTCATGCTACCCCTAATCTATAGTTGTATTTGAGAAATTACCTCTTGAAGTCAATATCCTAACTTGGATGGTGACAGTAGATACGAAGCAGAAGGAAACAAAAGTAACTTGATCCACTTGGAGATTCTTTTGTCACCTTTTTCCTGAACCAACATTGTTATTTCTTTTAAGTAAGCCTATTTATGATATTATGATAAATACCAATTACATACTCACATATATTATCAATTTATATATTACTTTTATACGGTAAATTATATTTATTTTGTTATTCTGATTCGATAAAAATGAGATTATTTTTCTTAACATGCCGAAAATTTTGAAAATGATCGTACAGAATTTTATTTTAACTTTCTAATGAAATGAACATATTCAATTGGTAACATAATCAACTTGTATG
Source organism: Withania somnifera (assembly GCA_039654485.1). Taxonomy (NCBI): domain Eukaryota; kingdom Viridiplantae; phylum Streptophyta; class Magnoliopsida; order Solanales; family Solanaceae; genus Withania; species Withania somnifera. The sequence goes on along the minus strand of JBDJHY010000008.1, from coordinate 2,733,108 downwards.
ATTTTTTGCCATATTAATGCTTGTCCAATTAATTTTTATTTTTTATGTGTGAAGTTTGATTAAATAGAGTAGGTAACTAACATTAAATGCAGTAATTGTTACCTAAAAGATAATTAATGGTTGTACTAATTATTGCAAGCGTTCATTACCTCAAAATATTCTAATCAAATATAATTATTGTTATTTAAAAAGATAATTACTAAAAAAATAAAAAATTTCATGATTTGTAATTAAATTTTTATATTTATAAATTTTTAAAAAATATTGTCATAACCTGTTATAAAGATTGTTAAGTTGCGTGATTTTCTCTTGATTGATTATATTGAGTAATGCAAATTTGAAAAGGACGTTTAAAAATAGAAACATCAACCTTTTATTTTTTATTTTTTATTTTTTAAAAATTGCATTACAAATAAGTGAAAAGATTGCCAACGTCTGTATATTTAACCATCCATGATGGATATTTCCTATAATAGACTAATTAGTTATGAATTTACCGGAAAATTATAAGAAGACAATCAGAGGTTGGCAATGCAACTTGTTGCGCAGGGATGCAATTCGCTAAGCAGGGCAAATCTTTTCTCTATCT
>JBDJHY010000008.1:2708473-2718480 GCA_039654485.1 Withania somnifera | reverse complement strand
TAACCAGACTGCTTGCGATCATAACGACGCTTCCCTTGAGCTGCTAGACTATCTTTTCCTTTCTTGTACTGTGTAACTTTATGCAGAGTGTGCTTTTTGCACTCCTTGGACTTGCAGTATGTCTTCTTAGTTTTTGGAATGTTCACCTACAAGTTCAATTTCAAAGAAATTTAATCTTATAACCTACACAACATCAGTTAACTAGTATCATGTAGAAATCTTATCGTAACTACTTTATAAGCATATCACAGGCCAAATATACAGAAACCATTGCAGAAATGAACATATTGCATCGGAGGGTGAACATGCAACGAAAGTTGGTTGATTCCCTTACAAAATATACGGAGCAAGGAGCCTATAAATCTTAAAACTGAATCACATTGTTTACAGTTAGACTAGCAAAACAAATTTATAGACATCAAGCACTTATATCAAAATTCAGAACTGAGTTACCAAAAAAAATCAATCAACTGAGAAGGACAAATCAGTCTGTAAAATTGCAGGCTAAACAGCACGGATATTATACATGTGAGAACTTTTATCTACAAGAAAAATGCAACCAATCACTGCATCGCATTGAATCCACATTGGTTGCAAGCTATGCAGCATAGGTATAGGATAGTCAAGACTTTCTTTTGCTAATAATTAAAGCAAAACAATAGTTTCACCAAATCTCACAGTGCTGCAGCTTCCATTGTAAATTTGAAATCCACCAAAGAATGGCGCATTAACTGGACTAACTGATACAGTATAAGTAGTAAACAAAAGAATTTTACTTCTGGAGTGACAATCTGAATGCTCGTCCACAACTCAGATGATAGAATTACGCTTCTACAACATGAGAGCTTTCAAAACACATTATAGAATGAAGAAACATACAAACCAGAAATCATGTATTCAATGAAATTAATCATCCTCCTTACAGATGTACCACTGCAAGGCCCTGGAACACTATCATAGTTCTATACTAACAATTTCCTCACAAAAGACGTTGCAGGTGCTACTCAAAGCAGCTCTAATTCTTTATTTTTGTATGAAGTCCATGACATTTAGCTTTTTTGTCCCAATAAATATGATCCTGGACATTTCCTCATTCTGGATTTATTAAGACTGGAATACAAGGGCATGCAAGGAAATAATTGGGCTCAAAATAAATCCATCCATTGGCTTTGCTTTCTTTCTTTAGAGCATATTTGGTAAACCACCTAGGAATTGGATTTGTATAATTGAGTGTAGTTACAGAACTTGACATGCTTATCTGGACAAGTATGAGCCAAGGGTCTACCAGAAAGCTTCCTACTTCTAAGGTAGGGATAAGGTCTGTGCATACTCTATTCAACCCAGACCCCACATTATGGGGACTAATTGATAGCTGCAATACTCCACACTGTTCAAAAGAGAGTTGAGAATTGGTGTTGATTACACTTTAACTAAAGCAACTTTCCTAATTCCCTTTTATTTTTTATTTTATTTTTGCAAATCTCAACTAGCTTTCGCACATCTCAACTAAATACATCGGTTACCAGCCACAGATACCAGGCAAAAATTTACTAAATCAAGCATGATAAGCAAGATAAGAAACAAGGACCTGGTATCAGTGTACATGAGCTGCTACGAAGTACAGAATAAAACTATACAAAAGTATAACAGTTGCATTTGTCTCGGGACGATGGTCAGCATCAAACCGCCACATCCCACCGCCCTCAAGGACAGTGGATCGCCCTCCTGGGACAGCGGTCAGGCCTGCAACCAACCACACTGCCCGGAACGGATGTTGGGCTATGTGTGGGTGTACCGGCCTTGCAGCGAATGGACCCTGTTCGTTGTGTTGTGACTTGGGGAAAAAATCACCAAGTATTTTTTGTCTCTGCTGGAATGTGAACCTGGGACCTCACATTCCCAACCCACTTCATTGACCACTAGGCCACGTCCTGGTGCCCTTTTATCTTTTCTTTTATCAAACATAACTTTCTACACTAATTCTCTAATTATAATGTTCAGATGGAGTGCTTCCATATAGACTTGCAAATTATCATTTTTTTACAACGAGCGGTGTTTGTACTCAACTAATTCCATGGGATACCGCAGCCCGCCACCAGTTAACCCCTAGACCATTCTTATAAACAACTAATTGTGAATATAATCTCAGTTTGAATAGTCAACAAGCATATAACAATGAGCATAGCTTCAAACTAACAGCCATAATTATTCATATTTTCTCACTTCAAAAACCTAAAGTTTAACAACTGAAAGCATAAGCAGAAGCAACAGAGACAGATATAGCTAAAAGGAGTTACCATTGTCGTCGACTGAGTTGGAGCAGGAAGGAGCTCTAGTAGAAAAACACCTTTGCTCTAATGGCGTCTAGAAAATGAGTGGAGAGCATTATATAGCTAGGTTTAAAGATTATTCCGGTTGTGGGCTCCCTTTTGTAAGCAGCCCACATGGTAATTTTTGGGCTTAATATGTGTTTAGGTGGACAGTGCTTGTGGCTTGTGACTATAACCACCTTTTATGATTTATAATTTATTTATTATTTAGGGGTCAGTTGGTTAATGGTTAGAAAGTCAATTATTCATGTATTAAAATTAACGTAATTAGTATTACGATTGGTGGTATTTTAGATTCTATGTATTATAAAATTTAACACACCAACTATGATTTATGGTTATCAGTTTATAGTATCGCAAAACTAAAATATATATCAGTTATGATGAATTCATGTACCATATATGTAGAGTAAATAACAAAACCTTGTATAACTCTTGGCAAAGACCAAACAACCCCTTAATGTTCATCCATATATCATATATGGGAAACTTTAAGTCCCGTCTTATTTGCGTCAATGTTGTTGTTGTTGTTGTTGCTTTTTGTTGTTTTTCAGATCTTCGAGTTTGAAATGTTGAACTGTTAAAATCTAACTTTCACCCTCAATTTTAAAGTTTAAACTTTAAATAAGATAAATTTTTTTCTTACTTTTTAGTCGGACATGTAGAACTATTGGGGTCGTTTGGTACATGAGATAAAGGAGAGATATTTCAAGATTAAATTTGGATAAAGTTTATACTGTGTTAGATCGTATAAATTTATCCCGGCATATATTTATATTGTCTATCAAATACAGTATAAAATTTTTCATAAGCTTAATCTTGGGGTATGTCCATTTATCCCATCCAACATAGAATTATTTTATATCATTTACATGATATAAATTAGTCTCGAAATTGTGAAATTATCTCATCTATGTACCAAACGACCCCATGAAACCTTAGTTCCATCTTTAGACTTGAACCTAAAGTTCAATTGTGAGACCGCTAAAGTTTAAATATTTTATAATTATAAATTCTAACTATGTTTTAAACAGAAACCGACTATTTGTGCTTTTCTCTCTCCTAAATTAAATATTTACAAGACATTTTTTCAAGCCACTACTTAAATTTTTCCCTATCATCTACTATGTTGCTTGTCTTTTCAAAAATATAAAAGGGTGTGTCTCGAATACCGTAAAGTGGTGTATTTTTTAAAAATTCGGCATTGGTGTGACATCAAAACTAAAGAGTCCGCGAGGCATATTTAATGTTCCTAGAGAGGTTCTTTAGAGGTGCTTGGAGGCTAGAGGTGTTCCTTGGTGTACATTAGAGCGATTAAGGATATATCCGATGGAGCCAAGACTCGTGTAAGAAAAGTGGGAGAAAACTCATATCATTTTCTAGTTGTCATACGGTTGTATCAAGGATCAACCTTTAGACCGTTTTTATTTACCTTGGTGATGGATGCTTTGACGTGGGAAATTCAAGGCGAAGTACCTTGATGTATGCTATTTACGGATGGCGTAGTTTTGATTGATGAAATCCACAAAGGAGTTAATGCTACGATGGAGGCTTGGAGAGAAATTCTTGACTCTAAAAGGTTTAAATTGAGTAGGTCCAAGACGGAGTATTTGGAGTGTAAGTTCAGTGAGGTGGAGCAAGAAGAGTACGTGATAGTGAAGTTGGATATCAGGCTATCTATAAGAAAGATAGTTTTAAGTATCTGGAGTCTATGATCCAGGATAATAAAGAGATTGATGAGGATGTTTAAGACTGTATTGGCACAGCATGGATGAAGTGCAGGCTCACATCTAGAGTCTTATGCGATAAGAAGGTTCCTCTTAAACTGGAAGGTAAATTTTACAGAGTGTTAGTTAGACCAGCTATGTTGTATGGCGTGAAGTGTTGCCCATTTAAGAATTCTCACATTCAGAATTTGAAGATGTCGAAGATGAGGATGTTGTGATGGATATGTGAGTTTACTAGATGTGATAGAATCTGGAATGAGGTTAGACATTGTGAGGGTGAGTGCGGTGGAAGATAAAATGCGGGAGGCGAGACTGAGATAGTTTGGTCATGCACTTAGGATGGATACAAATGCCCTTGTATGGAGGTATGAGGGGTTTGGAGATGGATAAGTTCAAGAGAGGAAGAGGTAGAACGAAAAAAATATTGGAGAGATATGATATTACAAGACTTGAAGAAGTTATAGCTTATCGAGGACAAGGCCCTAGATAGAAAGGTGTAAAGGATGAGTATTACGGTAGAAGGTTAACATAATTGGGGTTAGTTTTTGTTGGTAGGCAGGTTTGCTTTGTCTGTCTTTGATGCGTAGGAGTTATATTACCTTAGGTCTAATGTATGGCTCCCAGAGTTTTAGAAAGATTTGTCACTTGTTGTTGCTCGAGCGTATCACTATATGTTGTTAGCCTTGCATTTGTTGTTATCTTATTATTCTTCCCATTATTCCTTATCAGTATATTATGTCATTTTTACATTATATTATCTTAAATCGAGGGTCTTTAGAAAATATTTTTTCTACCTGACTTCTAGGTAACGGTAAAGACTGCGTACATTCTACCTTCCCTAGTGTGTGGGACTATAATGAGTATGTTGTTATTATTATTATTGTATCTTGCGCTAATTTGCTAATTTGGTTGATTGGTGGCAGTTTTTGGTAGTTGTAGCGACAAATTGTGAGTGCGCTGAATCATTTCATTTCATAATGTATCACATGGCTAATAAAGATTTAGTGTAAATATCTAGTGTAAATAAGTACTTATTAAAATGCAATCCTCTATATACTGTAATGAAAGAATATTCATTGTAATCTAACATCAGATGCGTCTTCACCCAACTTCTCTTTTTTTCAACATTTATAAACAATTAAACATGTCAACGTATATCAGCATAAAAACAGTCGTGTTGCTTTATCATAGAAGGGCTATCACACATTCTCCTCAGTTCTTCTGGGGAAAATTCTTTTTCTATAACGGTGAATTCTCAGACAACTTTAGCACACCTCAACTCTTCTCATAGATACCTGTTATTTCTCCAAATATAAGTATCAGGTGATTCTATCCGCCAACACTAAGGCTTTATTTGTTTGCACTTAGTGAAGGTCTGAATATGAATGGTTGAGACCTTAAGTCATTGAGTTCATCTGTTTTTATTAAGATTTGGACACTCAATTGGTCTGAATAGGTCTTAAATCAATAGGATCTAGAATAAAATCTTAATCTCATTAAGAGGTACTCTTGCATAAACAATATTTACCACCACTCTATCCATAATCACCAGCCATCATCACTAACCATCTCTACTATCACAACCACCACCAGCATGTTAGCCGCCAATACCTTTGTCAACCACTGCTACCACAGCTAACCACATTTGTCATTATAACTACCACTACACTCACCATCGGTTCTGACCACTATTACCAGTCAATTCATATCTATCACCTCCATCATTATAAATATATTCATTGTCACCACTATCACCATTGCCGCCACCACCTTCACCACAAGTATCAGTAATTATCACAAGTGCGGTCAATTCCTACTACAAAACAACTCCACGATCACAGCCAGAACCGTCGCTAACTACCATCAGCACATGTCAACGACCACATGTTTTTCAATCACCATCATCACTGTTTTCCCTGCCGCCACTACCTCTACCATCGTTGCCACTAGCACCGTCATTTACACCATCACAGCTAGCAATCTCAACAACTACCATCAACATATTGTCAACCACAAAATATTATTTCCCTACAACCATCAATTCTGCCAACTACTACCATCAACTGACTTCACCATCACACGCATCACCACCATTACCATTCATCACCATCTCAACAGTCACTACAACACCAACCACCTACGCTATCACAACTATCACCACCATGATTACTAGCTATTAGTACTAACCATTAGTACAACCACCACTATTACGAAAAATCTTCACCATTACTAGCGAATATAAATGTGTTTTAATTAAATAATAATCATATTTTGTTAAATTTATATTTTTTAATATTTAATTAATTTTTATTTACATTGTATATTTATTATATTAATAGATAAATAATTTTTTTATATTCAGATTTTGAAAAACAAACATTCTTAATCACTTAGTGTTCAAATATAAAAACAAACATCTTAATTATTCATATGTGCATTCAGATTCAAACATCTTAATCTTAATTAAAACAAATGAGGCCTAAAGCGATTCATAACTTTTTAATCTACAATAGAAATTCTAATTTCTCATAATTTTCACGCAATTTACTAACTGCTAGCTCACATCCTCATTGCATGGAAAAATTCCCTATGGACTAAGCTCTCCTGGTTTGGAGATCTTAACAAGTGCACATGGCAAGCATAGCCTGCTTTGAGCTTTTCTGGGTAAAAAGATTACCAACACCACCACATTAGTGTAAATCCCATAAAAAGAGACTGAAATAAATAAAGTGTATGCAGACCTTACTTCTAACTAGTGAAGGTCGAAAGATAGTTTTCTAAAAATCGTCGACTTAAGTTCAGCAAATCAAAGATGACCATAAAATGGAAATTATGAAGTACATTGATATACATTGAATGAATCAAAACCATGTGAATCAAGTTATGCAGAAAGAATGTCTATTATATACATTAATAATCAATGATCTTTCTTTCCAGTTACAGATAAACAGACCTAAACATGTAATTAACATATATAGGATTTGGAAGCTTCATGAAGCAACAAAAGTTTCTACTACAATGTAATCTTTGCTGTGCTGCTACAAATTTTCAACTCTCAGAATAAACTTAATTTTTTGCTAATGGTAGAACATGAACCAAAATTTTGCAACACGAAAAAGGAATGGAAGAAAAAAGATAAACTTCGAGCAATAAGCAGTGTTATACTTCTATAGCTAGTTTTCAGTTTCTATGTGTTAAGACGAGGACTAACAAGATATGCATAAAGAATTGCTAATCAACAGCAGTCTTGCTGCTCTTTCGAGAACCAATTGGTTTTTGAAAGCTATCAAAGACTGGTTTGGTAATTGCTGCAGTAGAAATTGCCTGGAAATCTGGCTTCAAATTCCACTTTGATGTTGTCCACAGGGAAGATAATGTGCCGCCACCGTCTGATTCCTGCTGCAAACTCAATGTGCTTGACGACTTCCTGATACTTGCACTGTCATTCAGAAAAGAATCGTTCAACAACATAGGGATAGGATTTATTGAACTTGCTTCAGCATCTGATTCAGAGAGAGTTCGACTAGCAGACTTAGGTCGCAAAGCCAATCCTTTGCCAGCAGCAGCAGCAGAAAACCCGCTGCCACTGCTGTTATCTTCTTTCAACAACACTTCTGGGGTGTGGGAACTGAAATCAGCCTCAGATTTTTGACGCCTTCTTGCCAATTTCTCGAACATTAGATCAGAGCCATTTTCTGTGCTACCTAATCCGTTCTGTGACATATCATTAGCTACACTTTTACATTTTCTATAGAGACCGGGTGGTTGACTAGAATGAGGAGTTGCCTTGATGAATGGTCCATTTTCTAAAGAATGTGATACTCCTTTCCGATAGACGGCCATTTCAAAATCCTCAGATGCAACGTTTTTATCTGCCGGTTTAGAACCCTGATAACCTAATAAACAGTTCATGGTTGGTGAAACTCTTGGCTGGGGTGAAGACTTCAATTTCAGGGATTGAAATAAACCAAATAAATCAGGGTATCGATTGCTCAGAGCTGCTTGGCCTGTCAAGAAACCAATCACTGTTACCACATAGCTCTCCAGATAGTAAGCAAATAGATAAAACCACCAACGAACTACATCTGAGTAAAAGTTCTGAAGCTTTAGAACATCAAATATATGGTACCCAAGAAGCCAACGAGACCAAGCTGACTGTGATACATAAAATAGTTTCATAGTCATAGATATACTCAACATGAATGTTGTATCGACTTAAAAGAATTAAGCAATCTTCATATAGACTAGCAGTTCGTATGAATACTGTTCCGCAGAAATTAGTCATTGAGAAATAATATGAATATCCTCTACTAGTGCAAATTTTACCAAATTCATTCTAATTCTATGAAAAAGCAATCCAGAATACGTGCCAGAAAACATAAAAACAGGTTTCCTACAACTCCATGAAACCCTAATTCAATCCTCCGCGAATTGTCAGATGATATTAATAATATGTTCTCTAGGGACACGTCTAGATATTTTCCGCTTAAACATTGAATAACTTATAAGTCAAGGTAAGAACCAGCAAAACATCAAAGTTGTATGAAAACAGTTGTATGATACAAGAAATTCTTCTTGTGAACAATCTTTTCTTCTTTTTCTTGCAAATAATATTCTTTTGGACAAAGCAAAGCTTGTCAGTCTTTTTTTTTATCTTTTGACAAGGACAAGGTTATCAGTCTTAATACACTGAAAAACTGTTTTGCACTTTAAGCGAAGCTTTTCTCCTTCAGAAATTGAGGGAATTTCGCTAGAATATGAGCTTTTTAAGTCATTATATAGGAAATAGTTCTATAAGTTAGCAACAGTTATAGTGCCCATATGCAAATTGTGTACAGTCTGGATGCCTAACAATCTTAGAACTAGTAGTTCACTAAGTGCTAATTATATGCAGATAAGCCAATACGAAATCCTACTTGCTAGAACTTGAGATGGCTTGATATCCATCAAAGCTATTTTGAGCAAAACTCTATTGATTAAAAAAAATGAGAGCCAAGATGTAGATGGGGTAATATTGACTTGAGCTTGACCTGTAAGTTAGCTTGAGGTCAAGCTCCGCTATGTGTGGTTAGAAGCATTCTAATGTCACAAAGTGATACTTAACAAGATTATGCGCTAAAATCTTAGGACTATTTTAGAAATTGAAACCATATGTACTAAAAAATAATTTCACTGATGAGCAGCTTGGTTATTGGCTGTTCCACCTTTTGCTTCAGAATTTCGACAACAGAGGTACAGCCAAGATATATAAAGCTGGTGCACTAGTTACTGAAGGTCATCAACAAACTAGTTTACCCAAACAAAACAAAACACAAATTCTAATATGCTGGTCCACTAATTATTCACTTCACTCCACTTTATGTTTATATTACAGAGTGGAACAGTCAAATTACCTAATTTTCGGTGTGAATTCTGACATAGAATCTTCAAGATTCTTGAAATAAAGTCACACATTTCTAAACTACATAAAAGGTACAATAAGTCACAATAATTACTTTTTGAAGTATTTGAAAACCCCTTGGTTAAAGAAAAACTGATTTGACTCTCCAAATAGTATTGTATCCCATAAAGTGGATCAGAGGAAGTAATGTTATCCACAAACCAGATTACGCAAACAAGTTTATACAGCACAACACAAATTATAATTGTCTGGAAGGAGAACGATGGTTATCCTTAGACGGAAATTTCTATTTCCAACATAGAACAGAGATCCACCTAACATAAATGGGCACATCTGAAGCTTTTCTCTATAGGCCCATATAAAGCTCTTGCCTAAACAAGGGTAGACCAGTGCACTAAGCTCCCGCTATGCGCGGGGTCCGAGGAAGAGCCCGATCACAAGGATTTATCGTACATGGTCTTACCTTACATTTCTGCAAGAGGTTGTTTCCAAGACTCAAACACGTGACCTCCTGGTCTATGGAGGCAACGTTACCAGTTACTCCAAGAC
>JBDJHY010000008.1:2670805-2698435 GCA_039654485.1 Withania somnifera | reverse complement strand
ACCTACATACCTTAATTCTCATACAAAATGTGAAAAAAGTCTTGAATTGAATATGGGTTTCAAGATTTGAATTCTTGAAAATCTTGAGTTGATATACCTTGAAATTCTACAATTTTGTGGGGTAGAATCTTGCTAGGAATTTAATATTAAACGTTAGAATTATGGGGAATATTAGAAATTCTTTAGGGAAACTTACCTTGATGTTGGAGGAGCAAGAGGAGAGAAATATCAACTTTAAGGCCAATGTGAAGGTGAAATAAGGTGTAAATATAAAAAAGAGGCTTTTAAAGGTCTCCTGTAGCGACCGCTAGCAGTAAGGGTCCGTACCTCCCCAAGCCACGACGGTCCGCCAAGTTTTTGACCTGGCCGCCAAAAGGATCCCTTTTTGAGTGGTTACTGGATATTTCGGCGGTATGACCGTCTTAGCCCACGACGGTCCGCCGCCAAAATTTCCAGCACTAGCACCTTTCACTGAAATGGTCATAACTTTTTACTCCAAACTCATAATGAGGTGCAGTCTGTTGCGTTGGAAAGATGATTTCAAATAGATTTAATTTCATAGGTTATGGTCCATAAAAATCTTTATATATTAGGAGTTATAATCATTTGAAGTTGATCCATAATTGAACTTCTATACAAACTAAGTCGGTAAGGGAGCTTCGAGTTCAGCTTTGTGTTTGAGGTTCCTTATGACCTTCATAAACACCAAACACTCTTCATAAGCTTGGGGACATACCTTAACACTTACATTCAAGTAAGATATCATCGGACTCGGGTCTAAGCATACGTGTAGAACATATTAAATGTTAGCTCAAAAGTTTGGGGTATTATAGACTCTCAACGCACAAAAAGATCTACTTCAGTAGCCACTCTAATAGTTCAACAACTACAAGTTATGATTGCAGACAACATCAAAGAATAATATGGTGGCCATCGTAAAGTTCCTTGGGTTACTCACAACCATATTCTAAGCGAATTGAGCGTTTATCTATGCCAAGTGGATATCAACCACTAAATTGCAAAAATTTAAGGGAAAAGGAAATTCAAGGCTACACATTGCCCATTTTGTCGAAACTTGTAACAGTGTTGGTACACACTATGATCAACTTGTCAAGAAAATTATTCGTTCATTAAAGGGAAATGCCTTTGACTGGTATATATACTTAGAGCCCGAGTCAATTGATTATTAGGAGCAACTCGAAAGTTAGTTACTCAATCATTTCTATAACACCAACCATACGGTTAGCATGATGGAGTTGACAAACACACGACAAAGTAAAGATGAGCTCGTAGTGAACTATACCAATTGTTGGCGAACACTGAGCTTAGATTGCAAGGACCAACATTCTGAAAATCCTACTATTGAAATTTGTATCTAAGGAATGCATTGAGGCCTCATGTATATCCTCTAAGGAATTAAGCCTCGAATTTTTGAAGAATTAGCTGCTCGTGCTCATGACATGGAGTTGAGAATTGCAAGCCATGGAAAGGCATCACCTATCTTTGACCCAAGGAAAGAATCTATAAAATTCATGGATTCATCAGAATACCAAACAAAGGAATCCATGGAAGTAACTGTGACTTCTGTGAAAGCCTCCATAAGACAAAAACTCAAAGAGAAACCTACAAATCAACAAACACAACAAGTAAAAAGTCAACCAGCTTTGAAGGAGTTACAAGCAAAGGTGTATCCTTTTTCTGACTTTGGTGTCCCTAGCGGTTCTTGATGAATTGCTAGACAAGGAAATTATTGAATTACCTGAGTCAAAACAACCCAATGAATCCAACAAATTTGACGATACTAAGTATTGTAAATTTCACCGCATCATCAGTCATCATACCATTAAGTGCTTCATTTTAAAGAAAAAAACATGGAATTGGTGCGAGAGGGAAAAATCATCACTGATAATGGAGATATAATTGAGGTAAACCATGTTAGTGCCAAATTTGATGATAAGAAAGGTTCAAGTTCAGAAGCTTTACTACCTATGCACTCTGTGACATCATAGAAAAATGGAAAAGGAATTGCCATGCTACATTTGGGGACCTTTGAACCAGTTGGTTCCCTTCTTGAAGAAAACAACAAGCACATCCACGGTAGATGACTTCTCTAACAACAAGAATGGTGACACTTGGACTTTGATTGCTTGCAAAAGACAAAGGTGCCAAGGGACTTCTAAGCTTCAATTTTTAAAAGTTGACACAAGATCATGTGCAAATCAACTTCAAGTATGTGAAAACATACAATCCAACACCAAATTAAAGTGCAACAATGCTTCTTCACAACAGGCTATGACAGTTACATTATTGGAATTCTTTTCCAAAATACTCCTCGATACATGAGCCTAAACTGTAAGTTGAGACACTCCTTAACGCACAAGTATAAATAGCACATTACTCCTAGCCCAGATGAGTTTAAACTGTGTATGGCCCCAAAAAACAAAAGCAAAAAAAGAACGAAAAAAAAGTTTGCTAGGTTGAAAACCTCAAAAGACGAGGCTTAGGCAACAAAATAAGACACACAAAAAGACTCATCCTCCTGAACTATGTTATGACTTTATCCTCTTCACCAAGGAATATAGGCAGCTTGGAGTATTTACTCTAACTTCAGTCACATAATTTTAAAAAAATTGAAGAAGAGGATCATGTTATGAATTGATCATCACCATAGCTCTCTGAAGTGGCATGCATAGTACGAAGTTAGATATTCCTTCATGGGATTTTCCACAGACACGTGAAGGAGAAGATTCAAGAAAGGTGGAATCTGGTTCGATTTTAATAGTATATCTGTATAAATTCGTAGTCTTTGATCGTGATTTTGACATATATTATAGTTCCAGAAGTCCTCTTTGCAATCGAAAAAATAGTGTATGATTCAGAGACTCTTACACCGAGTTATGAATTTTCTTACATGAGCCACATAAGCTTATGAAACAGACCTTCAGATTCCAAATTACACTGACTTTGATGACATATTTGTACAAATCCAGAGATCTTTTGATTGTGAATTTTACGTATATCATAGTCCTTGATGTCCTATTTGCAATAAAAAAGAAAATCGTGATTTCGTCACTCGTATACCGTGTTATGGATTTTATACCACAGACACTCAAAGTTGAAAAAAAGTTGAACGAGACAGAATTTGAGCTGACTTCAAAGAAATATCTTTACAAATCTAGAGATCTTTTGATTGTAATTTGTATATATATATTTTATTCCTTGAAGTCCTCTTTGCAACAAAAGCAACAGCTTGTGATTTCCTCTCTTGTACACCGAGTTATGAATGTTGTACCACAGACACTTAAAGTTGAAGAAAAAGTTGAGCTGATTTCAAAGCAATAGCTGTACAAATTCGAAGATCTTTTGACTGTGATTTTTATATATATATTGTATTCTATGAGTTATCTTCCCAACAAAAAAAGAAGCTCATGATTTCGGCGCTCCTACTCCCATTTATAAATTTTCTACCACAGTTGCGTAAAGATATAAAGCAAACATGACAGAAATTTTCTACCAATCACTATACCTTTCTTGCCGTCTCCAAAATACAAATTTCAACCTTTTACTTTTGAGAGTGAAATAAATTTGTCTTTATCTCCAGTCATATGCCTTGAACAAGTGCTATCTATGCACCAGTGTTGCTTGCCTCCTTTCACTCTTACCTGTAAAGTTTCAAGGGTTAGTCTTAGGAACCCAGACAAGCTTGGGTCCTTTTCTGGATCAAAAGGATGAATTAAATTTCTTCTTTCCCAAGATGGCAACATATTTGTCTTCTTGTTTCTTTTCTTAGGCCTTACATTTTTTTTCTTAACAATTTTAGATTTCTTTTTATGACTCTCCCAGTTCTTAGACACTTTGTTGTACGATAAATTTATGGTAGCCATTTTGTCTGGGTCCGAATCCAGCTTTCTCATGATAAGTCCTTTTTCATAGATGAGTTACTATTCTGGAGGACTGAGTCCACCTGTTTGCCTTCTCTAAGCCAATTTTTATAGAAAGGTGTTCAGCTTTCTTACCTTATCTTTTTCACTCATGAGTTCATCCTTGCACCTTTTTAAATTGGATTCAAGAATTTTCAAGTTGAGTATTTCAAATTTCATACTTAGGTTAGATGAACCAAGATGACTAACTTGTTCCTTAAGAAAGTAATTCTCTTTTTCAATAGCCTTCTTGCAAATCCCAAGATCAATATGTTCAAACAATAGACTTGAAAGTGCATTATACAATTGGTCTCTTTCATAGGTCAGTTCATGGTAATCATTATTAAAATAGTCATCATAGAGATTAGGTCCTCCTTAGGTAACAAATGCAATATGTCTTTTAGGTCAAGGATGCTTACCTATGATTTTTTTTCTCTTCGTCTTCATCTATGTCTGAATCTCCTAAAGCCATGAATGTTGTTTCATCTACTTTATCATCAGATTCCTCAGATTCATACCCCCAGGATGCCTTTATAGCATAGTTCTCCTCGTCTTTCCTTTTGTCTTTATCCTTTCACCTTTGTTCCTTTTCTGACCTTTCCTTTCTCCGCTCTAACTCCCATTGTGGACACTCCTTGACAAAGTGATCTGTTTTCTCACATTTGTAACATTAATAGTTTGCCTTAGCGCTTTTTTCCACCTGTTCTTTTCACGTTATATCCTTTTCTCATCATAAACTTCTTAAAGTTTTTTGCCAGAAAAGCTACTTGTTCATCATCAGTCACAGTCATTGCTTTCAGTGACTTATAGTGCAAGATAGTTTAATTTGATTCTTTCTATTCTTGGAGTCTTCCATATTTATCTCATAGGTTCTTAAGTTCCCCATCAATTTATCAAGTTACCTAGTAGTGATATCCTTCGGTTCCCTTATTGCAGTGATTTTCACATCCCATTTTGACTTGGGAACAACTGTTAGAACTTTGTCGACTTTCTCCTTAGTAGTAAGTTCCTTACCTAGTGATTGAAGTTCATTGACAAGGGTAGTGAGTCTAGTGATCATATCTTTAACTCGTCTTCCTTTATCTTAAAAGCTTCATATTTAGAGAAAAGCATAGCAACCCTTAATTTCCTCACTTGACTTGTACCTTCATGTGTATTAACCAAGGAATCCCACATTTGCTTTGCAATAATACAGTTTGATACACTGTTATACTCATCAATACCCAACCACACATTATAATATTTTTCGTCTTAGCATTTTCTTGAGAGCAATAAGGTCATCAACTGTGAATTCACTTCTTACCTAACCACCCCCCTCGGTTTTCATGGGAATAGTTGGGTAATTAGTGGTTGGTTCTGTCCTATAACTCATAGTATTCCGCTTGGATGAAATTTTTCATCCTTTCTTTCCACCATATGAAATGAGAGTCATTAAAGAGTAGTGGTCTAGTAGTGGATTGTCCTTCACTATGTCCAATAGGTGGTGCAGAGTTCATAGTGATTGTTTTTCTTGAGGTGTTAGCCTTGTTGTAAGAAACCACTTTGATACCAATTGATAGTACAAGTTATCAACTACACAACCTATTATTTACCTATCGAGGAAACATTTGATTAACTTGTTCCTATGAAAACAATAAAGTGCAGGAATTTAAAGAACAACATAGTTTTTACGTGAAAAACCACCCTGCTCACAATAGGTGTAAAAACTACGACCTGTACCACTACAGGATTTAACCAACTTTACTAAATTCGGTGAGCCACTCAACCACATATTACAGACTCAATAATCAAAAGCAATTAAACTCTATTTCCTAAAACACCAACTAACGCTAGCTAGTGTACCCCAAATCTTCGAGTTCCCCAACTTGAAAATTACCCCAAACGCTAGTTTATAACTTACTGGAAGAAAACCAAAGTAACAACTCAAGAACTTTTCTAATACATTAGACTAGACTCTTAGCTAATACTACGAACAAGTTCTTCAAGATGGTTCTTCAGTTTGCACTTGCACTCTTTCACGTCAAAGTGTGAATCTCACTCTTTGCTCATTGAATGATCACCTAATTTGTTGAATTAGTCTTCTATTTAAGCACCAACTTCTTGCAGAGTTCCACTTCACATAAGACTTCTATTTAACCAAGACTTCTTCTTCACACTAGTGTTTGAGTTCCACTTAAACTCCTTTATCTCAGCAACAACATTTTCTTCATTTTGCCACATGTGGTCTTATCCTCAATTTATCATGCAGATCGGATTTTCATTAATCAGCAATACTACTTTTTTCATTTGTCAATGATCAAAACCTCCGAGTTCCCAACAATTTAAATATACGTACAAGAAACATGCCTTTTGGTTGATGCTTTTCATCAAAGTTGGTGATTATGTGTTATACCTAACTTATACTAACTTAAGAGACAAGCACTTAAAATAGCCGATTATGTGTTAGAAAAGTAATTTTGATTTATATTTACTAATTTAAAAGTCTATCAATAATTAGTAAATTTTATAGATAATATATTTTTCAGCTAATTGAAATAATTTTTAACATGGATTTAGAGCTCTAGTGGATCAAACATTTACTTTTGGATACCAATTTAGCAAACAGACATATTCTAGCGGTATATAATTTTTTTTTATATAGAAATAGATCTAAAACAAAAAGAGAAACTTACCAAGGTATACAATATCTAGAAAATATTTATAATTTACAATAATAATAAAAAATTACTTTACACTTATAATACATTTAAAATACAATCATAATATATTTTTAATACATATTACAAAACATCATTTTTAATACATAGTGTAGATGTCTTACCAAAAACAACTACAATACAGTTTAATTCACTTATAATACATCTATATTGCATGCATAAATCACTTATAATATAATATTGCTATAGATGGTGTTAATAAAAAAAAATATGATTTAAAACAGTATATCTTAACTCCTGTTGTCATCTTTTGTTGCACCATATTTTTTTCTGTTGTTGTTAATTAATTTATACAAGGAGTTGTGCTATATTTTTATGCATCTGACATGAATCCATTATGCTCATATATGATATAGTTCATTTTTTCTTTAATTTATTGTTTAAAGTGTGTTTTTGTGTATCAATACCAACATGATTTTGATCGTTGACATCAATAACAAATTTTGTTCACTGTCTTCAGTTTTGCTTCTTAATTGTTAGTGATTTTGAGGTATCATGTTACAGTTTTTATTTTAATCTTTTTTTTAAAAAAAAAAAACTAATACTTAATTAATATATACACACATCAATTTGTTCTTCTTATATATATATTAATTATATATTTATCTATATTATTATAAAAACGTGAATATAAATATTGATTGACCAAAATATTCTCAGAAAATTGATTGATTTATTTTTTCTTTTAAGTTATAATTTTCTTTATCTAAAAATTTAATAATGGATATAAAGGTAATTTTATTTTAGAAGTAAACAAAATATTCTTGTATTAGGACTAAGTTTTTCTCTTTCCAAAAACAAACCGAATGAAAGTAAACAAACTAAATTATACATTCCAAATCCAGAACTATTTTTTCCTTTTTTGGTACCAATCCAAGACTTACGAAAAATCTATGTCTAGGACGTCCCATAACCAAAATATTCTTGTATTAGGACCACATTTCTACTATTTTTTGTTGAAAGATAAAAGGAATATAAAATCATAAAAATAGAAAATAACTGGTGAAAAGGTGAAAAATACTAACTCTTTTTAAACATTAAATTTGACTAATACTATATAAAATAGTTACATAATACTAAAGATAGCATGGAGAAGAATAATAAAAGTCTCTTGATTTACTAAAATAGATTAGTAACAAAAGGAAAAAATTATTTACTATAAATTTCATATTCATCTATTATATAGAAGTTCTAGTTATATGTACCAAATATAAAACTGTTTTTGTTTATGCATAAAAGTAATATTTTACTTTTCATTTACGTAAAATCACATTTTTGAATTAATCTTTTCTAATAAAATTCAGTTTCTACCTCATTAGGAGTGTTTACAATCTCATTTAGTTCAGAGTAAGAATATTTCAATTTTTTTAATTGTTCTATAGGTTTATATGAGGGTTCTTTGTGTTAATAAAATTTTGACAAACAAATCTTTTTCTTTTTTTTTTTTTAATTCTAAGTTGGAGTTGGAGGTCAAATTTTGAATACTAAGTCAGGGCTAGGTCTAACATCAGGAGTCAGCATCGGAGTTCAAATTTCAAGTTAGGAGTCAAGGTCAAATCTTAAGCCGAGAGTCATATCCCGAGTCAAGGTTGAATCTCAAATTGAGGTCAGGTCTCGAGTTAGGGTCAGGTCTCAATTCGAGACAAAGTTAGGTTCTGGATCAAGAGTCGGGAAGTGGGGTTGATTTTAATATTTGAATCACTAGTCAATATCAAAGTGGAGATTGAAAGTCAAATCCTGAGTCGAGGTCAGATCTTGAATCCTAAGTCTCGGGTCGTGGTAGAGAGTTAGTTCTTAAATCGGGGTTGAGATCCAGAGTGGTAGTTAGTTGTCAGAATTAGGACTTGTCACGTTCGAGTCTGTAGTGGGGGGGTGGGGGGGGGGGAGTCGTGTCACATTCGAGTCCGTAGTGGAGTCGGGTTTGGTTTCATTAGTACTTTTTTCCAATTATATACCTAAAGATTTTTGGGAAATTATTTTCTTTTTATTTATCAAAATTAAAAAATAAATAAGAAAAATCACTTATTTTTCAAGACAAATATTTTAGGTATAGAGATCAGAATTGAATCAAATTTAAATAAGTATTCTATAAAACGAGTATAATATTTATTTTCAAACTCTAAGAACCATTAGGATTTCCTAAAAGTTACACGTTAAATGAAGTTTAATAATCTTATAAAATGAGTTGAAACGAGAATAATCAGGAGTATAGTTTCGTAATCATATATCTCTATGTGTAAGAGCTTATTAAGCTTCACAAGGTTTAACATTTTATATTTTCTTCCATGCTAATATTCAATCAACAAAGTTATTTTCATCAAAAAAATATAAGTATGTAGTATTAAATTTGTGAAATTCTACATCTAATTAATGACGACATAAATTGGAAGATTTGATCTTTTGATGGTTAGTAATTGTTTTTGCTTCAACGCTAGCTAGACCAAGAATTGATATTTGTTGGAAAACGTAAAAAAAAATTGAGAGTACGTGAAATACTTTTCAATCTTATATTAAATGAGTTATATTTTAGATTTAAAAAAATACTTAAATGTTCTCTTATAATTAAATCTCTAATCAAAATGTTAGGTAATCATTTTTTAAATTGTATACTCTAATGTGGATACATACGCAAAACACATACACTAAACTAGTATTATTAAAAGTGGGAAGCTCCAAACTCAAAGTTGAATTACCATTTTACTCTTATACTAAAATAAAATGTTATGGATATCTATTAATTAAATATGAAATAGTAGATATATGCTTTAATAAAATAACTACAACTATAACTATAACTATAACTATATATATATATATATATAACCAGAACAAATACAAGCATCAATGTATAATAGTTTACAGTAAAGAAAAATCGTCTTTGGAGACTTCAAAAGTCTTAACTGCTACAGCTGAATTAATTAGAAAACTTTTTTTTATTATTATTTCAATCAATTATGAACGGCTTCACTGTGCAAATTAATTTCCACGTTCATGATGCATTGGTACTTTAATACAATAATAGCTTAGGAGAATAATTCACTGGAGGAGTGTATTTGATTTAATGTATTCTTACTAAATACTAAATAATTAATGGCTATGATGATCAATTTCTTGGTAGACTTTTCAGCTCCTACATTCAAAAAATAAAAACTTGACTACTCCTATTCGGATGAATTATAGATAAAAGATAATCACTCAGTAGATACAAGACATGCTTTACCTGACTCAACAGCAGCAACTGAAGTGGATTAATTTTGAGATTCTTGAAACTGAGAAATTTAGCAAATTCCTCAGCTGAGACAAGAATTGTTTTATCAGAATATGGCCTAGGAACAGCTGCAATATTAGCCTTTTTCCTCGAACACCATTTTGATTACTATACTGCAATTTCTTACAATCCACTTCCAACTGCCAGGCTCATGGCAATAGTGTCAAACATCCTTGCTGAAATCTTTGGTGGAATCCTTGCTAGATTCCATAGTCTTATTTCTTCCTCCCTTGTAATTGTCCTTCCGGGATCAGTTCCTCCTCCTTTAGCAACAAGAATGTTCTGTCGAACAAATGCCATATTCTCTGTACATAGTACCCTACTGAAGGCATCCTTAAGAGATGTAATTTCATAGCTAGAAAGAATTTGAGATTTAGCGGTCTCAAATTCAGAAGTGAGAGCGGCTAAAAAACTCGTTATAGCCATCTGTTATCTTTGAGTCTGCTGCACCTTAATGTCAGTACTGAATGGCAAAAGCATATTCAATTCCTCGTAAGTATTCTTAAAATCCATGAAAGAGCAGTGAGAGATTTATCCCCCTTCTCAGCACGATAAAAATTCTTGCACATATCATAAATATGAGACATATTCCCTTTACCAGGATCTAAAAACTCTAGATAGTTCATCAGTTCTTTGACAAATTCACAGTGGTTAATCAAACCAACAACTTCACTATCAATAGAGTTTATCTGCAAGAATAACCGTGAATCGTCTCTCATCCATGCCTTTTTGTTTCATCAATAGGAGGTTCTTGGACTAAACGGTCATCTTCTCCAACACTATGCAAATACACCCAAATAGTCTTATTCTATTCCAAATAATTAGAACCAGTTAATTTATGTTCAGTGATTCGAGTCATGGCTGGAATAATTTCAGTCACAGCATTCTTAGTTTCAGATATTTTCACCAAATATGCAGCGGAACAGACACAAATATGCAACAAACGGATCAACAATGTCCAAAAAAAGTTTCACAGCCAGAGAATGGAGCTCTGACCCAAAATGAATTTGAGCAGCTTCGGTTCAAAATTAGAACAACACAGAACAAATGAAATTGAACAAAGAATGGAACAAACACAGAGAATAGTCTCCAAACAGAGTTCAGATATCAAACGACCAGCAGGATCACGCCGGAATTGGAGTAATATGGCCTAAAATCCTTAGTTGTCTGGTGACACAAACCAGTCCCACTTTTAATGGTGACTGAAATACTAAAACCCTTTTCTTAACAGGGAGAAAAGGTTCAAAACTTTGCGAAATTTTGAGCCCTATGGCTCTGATACCATGTAACAAAAGGTAAGAGAAATCTTGATGGTTTATTCCATGAATCAACAAGTATAAATACAGATACACAGATTGCTAACTATGGAAAGAATAAACAGGAAATCATATAGATGTGATCTCAACCCCTACTATCACCCCCTTCAAATATGCTATCTATGTATACAAGAAACATGTCTATATTCATTCCTTAAACAAAATCAATTGCCATATTCTGGAGTCCTATATCCCCTTGGGAGTGTAATCCAGTATGTTGAATTGTCTTAGTCTTGTGCCACTCTATTTGTGGTTGAAGCTACTCGACCTACTGGAATTTATTGAGCTTCCAAGTAATATGTTGTTTTGTTATCTTCTTGGTGTAAACAAGGTATTGGCATCATTGGAAATCCTGTTGAGTGCCTCTTGTTGGCAACAAGGATTAAATTCTGGGGAATAGTCGTGTTCTCAAAGCATCTTAATACGATCAGTGTATTCTCAAGAAGCAAAAAGTAAAGTAACACACCAGATGAGATAAATACAATTGTCTAAACGTCTAAAAGAGAAAGAACAAAAGAATCTTAGTGTAAGACACATAATTGTCTATACCTTCTTGGCATATGCCAAGAAGTTTCAAATGTTCAATGAATATGAATATGAGTTATGAGCATGAGTATATATTAATGTTACATTTGATAAAAGAGTATCATATATACGTTTGTTGTAATATGCAAGAATGATGCAATTATCATTCGCCTCATACTATCTAAGTTCAACATGATAGCTTTCCCGTTGTTTTTAACAGTTCACACGAGACTATCGGAAACAGTTAGAAATTTCGGTTTGGTAAGTCATAATACTTCAAAACCAAAGTCTTTCATCTTTGAGAATGGTGTCTCAATTGCTCTGTCCGTGTTCTTTCTTTTAATATATTTTATACCGAAAATTTAACTAGAATTTCCTTTAGAACATATGGATAAGAGATTATATCAATAAAAAGAAATAGTAATAAGACGTTATTCATGTGGATGACAAATTGTACAAGGGTGAAATGACAACTACAAGCCATCAAAATATAAATAGAACAAAATTGGTCATGATTACCTATACAAGGAAGTTGCACAAAGATACTACAGCCAAATTTAATTGTGAACAATGGAGGAATATGTCTATCTGCATTTTGTGAATCACAAAAGAAAGAAATAGACTAGGAAAGGAAAAAAAAGCCAATCTCCTAAGCTTATTGTTCACCTTGGTTCAGATAATACTGAAGGCAATACTGAACCAAAAGTGGCTTGATTGCTTGCCCCAACCTCAGGTAGGCTTGTGAAATCATAATCCAAGTTGGTATCAACAGACACCAAACCTTCCAATGCCTTAACCACCAATGACATGGAAGGTCTCTTGGTGAAATCTCCCTGTAGACACCAAGCAGCAAGGCTCATCATTTCTGTTACTTCTTCTTTGTCAAGCTGCATATCCGCATAGTTTTGGTCAAAAAGATCCATGAGTTGCTGTTGCTCCACTTTTCTTACAAAAACGCTTAGCAAATGGACATCTTCACTATCCAGGGTCAAATCCAAATTCTTTCTCCCACAAAGAACTTCCAAGAGCACAATTCCAAAGGCATACACGTCTACTTTCTCAGTGATTGCTGAGCTCAACCATTCTGGGGCTAAATACCCTCTTGTCCCTCTCATTCTAGTTTCAATATTGCTTTTGTCTTTATCAATAAGTTTCGACAGCCCAAAATCAGAGATCTTAGCATTGAAATTTTGATCTAGAAGGATGTTTTGTGGTTTGATGTCCAAATGAATTATCTTCTGGCTGCATTCCTCATGAAGATAAGCTAATCCTTTGGCAATATCTATTATTATCCTTCTCCTTGTATGCCATGTAAGCCTGTTTTCTGGATTTTTATGATAAATCCACCTATCTAATGACCCATTGACCATGTGTTCATAGATCAGAAGTCTTTGACTATTTTCAGCACAAAATCCAATGAGTTTTACCAGATTGATGTGGTGAATGCCACCAACTATCTTTACTTCTGTTAGGAATGATTCCATGACATGACCTAGACCATCCAGACGTTTCACAGCTATTTTGGTGCCGTTACTTAGTGTACCTTCATACACAGAGCCAAATCCTCCTTCCCCAAGCTTTCTGCTGAAATCTTCTGTTAGAATTTTTAACTCGTTGTAAGTGAACCGAGTTAGCATTCCCGGTAAG
The DNA here is from genome assembly GCA_039654485.1 of Withania somnifera. Classification (NCBI taxonomy): domain Eukaryota; kingdom Viridiplantae; phylum Streptophyta; class Magnoliopsida; order Solanales; family Solanaceae; genus Withania; species Withania somnifera. The sequence goes on along the minus strand of JBDJHY010000008.1, from coordinate 2,685,042 downwards.
ATTTTTTCGAGATCTAGAAGATCCTCGGCCTTGCTGGAATCGTTTGTCCTCCTTTTGAAAAGAACAAAGTACGCAGTGATACTTATAATTATCCCAAAGAAAGCTACAAGTGTAGAACCTATTATCACTATGTGAGATCTTGATTTTGGAGAAATGGTTGGAGACTGATTCTGGGCTTTTGAGGAATTCTGCACCTTAAGAAATACTCTCTTGTCTTCCCTGTCCTCGTTTCCTATGAGAGAAAAGACCTCGTTCAGTAATAAACAACTCCCACTTGTATCCCTATCAGAATCATATCTGAAGACCACAGCTTTGCAGGAACAGTTTCTCAGGCACGCCCTTGTGCAATCCTCCAACTTTTTCCCCTCAAACCGCAATATGTTCGAATTTAGTTCACGATTGAACTCAAGTGCAAAATATGTCGTATTCCTAAGCTCTACGAAACTATGGTACTGTGAAGAGTTGCAGTTAATGGATGTCAGCTCTGAACATCCAAGATCTTTTCTCCTCTCATCTAATGGCCTGAAGAAATTTTCCTCTGGCGGACAACTACACTGCCCGTTACTTGTACACATGCCATAACTTCCACACACCATTGGGTACCCACAGTTCCCTGCATATGTAACCAAAAGATCAGCTATGGCAGCAAAACCAAGTGCTTTCTCGTTCCATTGGTATACACGTAAATGTCCATCAGGCCCAAGCTTCATGAATTCAGCTAGTGATGCTTCAACATAAAAACCAAAATTAGTACTATCCTCTAAAGTTGGAGCATAGTAAAACTGAGGCGGATGAGAATCGATGTAAGTAGCCCAGCTTCCATTGAGATTAATTATAGAAAGCAAACCTCGACTCTGATTGGTTGCTGAAACGCTTGCTATGAGCTTCTGCCCATTAACCATCGTCTGCCCCGGGAGCATAGCATCTGTAGGATGATCGAAAGATTGCCAAATTGTGCGATTGTCTTTATCAAAGAGCACGAGATTCCCTGTTTCTGTCATGTTTAAGCCAGAAACAGATTTGTCAGCTGTATTAGTGGACCAAACAAGAGTGCCATCAGAGTCTGCCAAGACCAAGTTACCATCTTGGCCTAGTTGCAAGGTTGCATTGGCTTTCAAAGGATGGTTCCTGTTAGCAGACCAAACTAAATCTGAAACCATAATCTTTCTTTCTTTAGAGGTCGTGTCAGAGAAAGCAAAGAAGATACCGAGAAGGCATTCTGCTCTTTGGTCATTGCAGTAGAAGCCACAGAAGTGGTACTTGGTTCCAATATTTCTACTCAGAAGGATGGGTGTCCAGAGAGATAAGCCGAACGTGGAATCAGCAAACGAAAGCGGCCTGTTGGTCCAGGAAGTCGAAAGCCCAGCAGTAGAATTCAAAAGACTGGCATTTAGGTAAAATGAAAATTGGGATAAAGCAAACCTTGAAGACAAAAAGGGGAGATAAATGATGAACAGAACAGGAAAATACAATCTGTTGTCTGCAATCATTGTTTTCAAAATAAAAAGAAAAAAGAAGCTCAAAATCTGGACCAAATTTGCTAGCTATCCACTTACTCTATGTTATACTAATGCTTGATTGTGGTGCCATTTTCTGGGAATGTGTGCCTGTTTGGTCAACAGAGAGAAGCCTCACAAAAATATTTTTATTCCCCATGTGGAATTTTATTTACTTTCAACACTCATATTATATTTATTCAAAAGTTGAATGTATATTTCTAGAGATTCACTTTTACATGTGAAGCATGAATATGATATAAACTAAGTACATTATTTGCTTATTCCTGTATATATAAAAGCAAGTGGGAAGACAGACTAGTGTCTTCCTTTTTTCATCTTATTATATTTTAAAATAAAGTGGTTCTCTCTTCTTACAAGTTCCAGGTTGCTTCCTGATTGATAAAAATAATGAATTAAAAGGAGACGAGAAAAAGTGGAGACCATCTGATAAGACCAAAAGCCTTTTTCATCTAGACTTATCAAAGGAAAAATAATTACTTAGCCTATTATCTTATAATTTCTTTGACAAATAAAATATAAAGACACAAGCAGAGGATTAGATGTAACTCACTTGGATATGAGCAAAGAAGAATTACCCATTCAACTTTCTCCTGAAACGATTTCAGGGAAAACATTCTTAACTTTAATATTTGAGTCTCGTGCTAACAACGTCATACGGAAACGTATCCGCTTTGGTACCATATGATACGATATGGATACACGGCAAATGAAAACACAAAATAAAGGATAGATGGATAGATATCGAGACACAGAGAAAGGAAATCGATAAAACAAAGGGTATATTAAACCCTAAACCCTATTGATAAATCACAAGTCTAAGCACCGCGATCTTACGGGAACCTTGAGAAAATCAAATCTCCTTGCAACTTCCGTTTCCACAAGATACAAAGTCAAGCCCACCAAAGTCTATTCATCTCCACCAAAGAGATTCACAAACTCTTCAAGAGTCTTTCATTGACATCCGAAATCTCTAATGAAAGTCTAAGACTTACTATACTAGGGTTTAAGTTAAATACATTATTAGCCCAAAGTAGTAAAACATAACAAAAAGTCCCCTGATTACAAGACCCTTCCCCAAACCAGTCCAAATCCTTGGGACGGCTGGGCTTGGATGACCAGTTGGGCAGCAGGGTCGACAGCCTGTCCCTCCCCAGTGTAGGCTGTCCATTTCTTCAACAAGCCCTTCCTTGCTCCCGAGCCTTCCTCTTTCCCCAAGAGACTATCCAAACATGATATTGAATCCGAGGAGCACCAATAAGGCCTTCAAAGTCATCGAAGTCATCCTCGAAGCATTCATAGCTTGCATCTCTCGAATAAGACTTCCATACTTTGATTTGTCAAGAATAGCCTCGGGCCGATCCTTATCACAACGTGTTGTAAAATCAACTTTTGCTTACTAAGTGTTCAAGTGTCTTCTTTCAGACTTATTATATGTTGTTACCACATTTATATTAGGGAATGGAATAGATCTAATGAGATGTTGGCGAGCTTCATGACTTTTAATCAAAAGTACATTATTGTGACCATCTTGATCATTTGATGCATCTTATCTCGTTTTACTCTAGTCAAAGAATTAATAGCACTTATCTCTTATGATTATTGATGGGTGTCAGTTGATACCTTTTTTTTCCCTGGCATTATGAATTATAGAAATCACATGCCCGTCTGGATTCCAAATCAAACTGGACTTTTCACCACTAAGTTTGAATGGCAGGTTTTGAGAAAGACAGACATTACTACTCTTACTGCTGCTAGAATTTGGCAAAAACAGGTCCCTTACAAGATTTCCTTTTATATGCTCAAGTTACTGTCCAACAAATGAGCAACAGATGAAGCTTTACAAAGATTCAAAATCCATGGGCATTCAAAGTGCATATGTTGTTAGCAAGGATGTATACAGAGTATAGATTGCTTTTTCAAACAAGGAGAGCTAGCAAGTACAGTTTGCCTTTTATTCTCAAATTCCTGTGGTATTAACAACGGACAAGGCAGGATATGAGACACTCTTATCACCTGATGGCTAAGCAGCACAAGGAATAGTGTACATTCAGTACTAATACACTGCCTTTCTTTATTCATTTGTTGGGAAATTTGGAAAGCCAGATATAGTCATACGTATGAGGACATCAAAAGCTATACAAGGAGTATTATCAATTAGGTTATTTGTCAGATCAGAATACTCCTCACATGCCAGTTCCCACAAATTTATTACAATCAACGATGGAGAAGCACTGTATTACAAGTTGTAAGACTCAAATCCAGAACCAACATAAAATGTCTTAGGTGGAGTAAACCAAGTCCGGGAAGATTCAAACTGAATACTGATCGATACAGCAAAGGAAATCCTGACAGTGCTGGGCGGAGGAGGCATTCTCAGGGATGAGAATAGTCTTTTTATCATGGCTTAGATTACTATGGAGATTGCACTAATAATGTTTCAGAATCCAAGGCTATCCTACATGGAATTCAATGGTGCTTCACTAACGGATACAAGGATATGGGCATTGAATCTGACTCTATGAACATCATTAAGATGATCAATGATCACTCTAAAGTCAATTTCCCTTATTCATCTCATTAGTCAGATTAATTCCCTGAAGAGATGTGGTAATTATAAATTTCAGCACTGCTATAAAGAGTTAAACAGCCTGGTGGACCTTCTTGCTACTTTGGATGAGGAACAAAGAAAAGATTCCTTCTTCACACATAATATGACTCTTCCCAATGGAGTTAAAACTGGTTGAAGAATGACAGTGAAGGAACCCCAAGTTTCAGAATTCGAGCACCAAGGAAGTCCTTTACTGTTGATAGTGGCTAAGTACTTTTGGATTTTTGGGCCTTAGAAACTATGTACCTCTCTCACTGTAATTATGCACACTAGAGGGAATCATACTATCAGGATCAATCCCATGTACTACTGTATTGGGACCTTATTGTATAAGGATGAAATGTTCATCCTTCTTATTTCTCAAGGTGGCTTGGACAAAAATCCAAAGCACCAACTATTTATTTTTCCTAATATTAATACATAGATTAGGCAATGCATAGTCCCACCACCCTTGGTGGTTTATTAAAAAAATTTGGCACCTTTTTTTAAAATATAAAAACCTCTCTAGGTTAGAATTTAGAATATGGAAAACCCGAAGGGATCAAGTTCAAAGTAATGGACAAGTTTGACAATTTGAAATTGTTTTGTTCAATGGAATTTCCACTTAATTTTTTTAAGACGGGGAATGATGAAAGAAAAAAATCTTACAAAGTGATACCTATTAGTTGATAATAAGTTTTCGTGTTAGCATTTTACTTTACTTCTTATGCTTTTCTAGGAGTTCAGCTTTATCAGAAAAATATCAAAAACTCCAAATACTTTTAATTTTGTATTTTTACTTTTTGTAATATTGGCCTGAGATGAGTTTAAATGGAGTAACATGGTTAGTGAGGATCTATATAGCAAACCCCAACTTATGTCATTTATCTGACTCCGAGTTATTAAGCTACCAAAAATCCCAAGTACGGAGGTTCATTCGACTGTGAAGAATGTGTTAGGTATTCCAGTACTGCATAAAACATAGGCACCTGTGCAGTACTAATTGAATTCTGAATTTGTTTGGTTATGGTAAATAAAGCACATAGATAAACCTAATTACCGAAAGAACAAATAAGAATGATACTACTAGCAGAATTAGGTGGAAAGGAAATGAGAATGAAATGGATCAAACAGGAAAATAATACTCACAAACACCTGCATATACATAAAGGAGGACTAGAAGTGGCGGAGTTGAAGTTATATTAATGGGTTTCAAAAGTACGAATTAGTAAGAAAGCGAAGGGATTCAATATGTATTATATATATATAAAGAAAATAATTTTAACCATGTATAAACAATATAATTTTCCGCGGGGGTTAAAAAACCCCCTAGACATCCTGACTAGTGATTTATAAGAATATACTGTTATTTTCTCAATACGTGGCCAAGTATGATTAGTAATTTTTCCCTAAAAAAGAGGGGCAAATTTTGGCCCATCATCTCGAATATCGAAGGCTGTGGTTGGTCCTAACTCTCAGCCAGATACTCAGTCATAAATAGAAAAAAGAAGGAAACTTTGCGTTGGATCTTTGATCATGGAATGATCGTTTTCTCAAGACAGATAACTCTTGACTTGCTTTATGGACCATTTTCGACAGCATTATTACAATAAAGCTTACTGGACACTGCCAGTTGAAAATTGTAATTGAATGGAAGTTCTTTTTTTATTCCAATAAGTACGCAAGATATAAACACAACAAGAGTAACCTGATAAACTGACCACTCGTATTTCTCCTCCTAACTTGTAAAACAGGGAGGGGCATAGAAAAATGGTGTAGTCCATGAGAATACCACATCATTTGACACCAAATATTTTCCCATATCAGTAGAATAACATCGATATCCTTTCTGAAGATGAGAATAACTCAAGAAAACACACTTCAATGCCTTAGGGTCTAACTTAGTAACAGTTGGCCGAACATCTCGAACATATCACATACTTCCAAATATCTTTAATTCCACCAGAAATAATGTCTTGTTTGGGAAAAGAACACTGTAAGCCGCATTACCAGCAAGCAGAGACGATGGAATACGATTGATAAGAAAACAAGTCGTAGAAACTGCATCAGCCCAAAATTGTTTAGGAACCTTCATTTGGAGCAAAAGTTCCTGAGCCGTCTTAAGTAAATGCCTAACATTTCTCTCTGCAACTCTATTTAAGAAGGTGTATAAACAGATGACGACTGATGGATAATACCATATTGTTCATGTAGGACTGAAACAACTCTGATATGTATTCTTTAGCATTATCACTCCTTAGTGTATGCATTAAAGTATTCAATTGAGTTTTGATTTCAGCATAAAAGGCACAAAAGTAAGTAAAAAATTTATAGCAAATTTTCATAAAATAATCTAAGTCATCCGAGAGAAATCATCCATAAAAGTGAAAATACTTGTGTCCTGTTTTTGAAACGACAAGACATTGTCCCTAAACATCAAAATGAACTACCTCAAAAGCTGACTCAACCCGTTTATTGACCCCAAACCTAAGGTGGTAAAATGACATTTTGAAAATTAGCATGATTCACAGTCCAAAGAAGGAATATTTTGAAATTGGGACAGATCATTCTTTAACAAGGGTAAAGAGGGATGTCCCAAATTACAATATACTTCAAAACAAGACATGACACTTGAGTAGGCAACAAATTAAGCCTCATATTCACCAAGGATATACAGATCACCAACTACATGTCCCTTACCAATAACCTTATGCATCGCAATATCATGAAACCGACAATAATTGGGAAAGAACGAAATATAATAATTAAGTTCTCCAGTAATTTTACTTAATGAGATCTAATTGAAGGCCAACTTGGACAGATTTAATATATATAACAAGGTAATAGAGAAGGTTTATTTGACGGTCCCAGATCCCACAATACTACATGTCGACCAATCAACAACTATTACTTGAGAGGGTGTTTTGTGTGATCAAAAGGTATAAAATATATTAGGATTACTTGTCATGTGATTTGTGGCACCCGAATCAATCACCCAGTTATTCAAAGGAAACGAGAAATGCTTTTCTTGAATCAACAAGAGTAGTAACTAAAGTTAAATCTTTAAGAGAATCTTGATATCGAGAGAATTCTGCAAACTCATCTGCTGAAAGAAAAATTGTCTACCTTTCTGATTTGGACCCAAACTTTCTCCTTTCTAATTATTTGAATTATATTTTACAGCTCAAATACCCAAGAATATCAATGTAAGAATAACCAGCGAACACAATAAAAAAACAACAAAGTAATACTACAAGATTCCTCACCAAACAATGATGAGATACCGAGAATAAACAAGAGTAGTAACTGAAGTTAAATCTTTAAGAGAATATTGATAGCGAGAGAAATCTGCAAACTCATCCGCTGAAAGAAAAATTGTCTACCTTTCTGATTTGTACCCATACTTTCTCCTTTCTAATTATTTGAATTATATTTTCCAACTCAAATACCCAAGAATATCAATGTAGGAATGACCAACCAACACAATAAAAAAAATAATAATACAAGATTCCTCACCAAACAACGATGAGATAGATAAAATGGACCATCAATAAGTAATGTCTCCACAAATAAAATTAACTGAAGAAGAAACCAGCAACACAAAAGCAGCTACAGGGAAAAAGAAAGAACCTGGAAGTGATGTAAAATCTCCAAATAATGTTTCAACACCAGAGAAAACTTGGATATGACGGAACTGATAATCCGACACTGGAAATTTTATCTCTGACTAGATCTACCGCAAAAGTGACCATTAAAAAGTGATTGATTGGAAATCCGATCCTCTTTTTAAGAAAGCAAATAAGGATAAAAAAAGCCAAAATAAGTTTACGAGCCTATGCTCTAATTCCATGTAATCGAATGGATGTTCTTCTCTTATTCCACAAAGTAAGAAAGGTATAAATACAACACATTAGGTTCTAACTTAGGAAAGAAATTAAATAAAAGATTCCTACAAATCTGCTACCTAATTTCTACAAATCTTTTAGGTAATTATAACTATGTACATTATAAAGAATAGTGTCTATATATATTTCATAACAAAGATCTTGATTGATATCAATGATTAAAACACATGTTCAGTAGCTACAACACCACACTATTATATTTCCTGTCACTTATGGGTTGAGGAGCCTCTACATTATAATACATGAAGCTTAAAAAATTTTATGCAAAATATTGCATTTCATGAATTGTAAAGAAGTTATGTAAATGTCGCAATATTTGACATTACCCAACCATAAATTGTTGCAATATTTATCTATTTACTATGTGTTCATTGATCAGAAGTCTTTGTCTCTTTTTGGCACAAAAATCCAATGAGTTTTACCAAATTGACGTGGTGAATTCCACCAACTATCTTTACTTCTGTTAGGAATGATTCCATCACATGACCTAGACCATCCAGGCGCTTAACTGTTTTGGTGACACTGCTCACTGTTCCTTCATAGATAGAGCCAAATCCTCCTTCCCTGAGCTTTCTGCTGAAATCTTCTGTAATTATTTTCAACTCATTGTAAAAGAATCAAGTGAGGGTCCCGGTAAGATTGGTTCTAGATCTAGAAAATTCTCAGACTTGCTGGAATGTCTCCTCTTTTTGAAAAGTATAAAACAAGTCGTAATACTTAAAATTATCCCAAAAAATGTTACAATAGCATATCCTATTACCACTTCAGAAGATTCTGATTTATTTCGTCTAGAAGTAATTGGAGATTGATTTTGTGCATTTGAGGAATTCTACACCATAAGAAATACCGTCTTGCATACTTCATCCTTGTAGTCTGTGAGAGAAAGCCTATAAGGGAGTTTTGATTATTTACAAAGTGACAGTGAAACAAGTAGTCTTGTTGATTCATGAAAATCCTGTCTGGATAAATTGAGGATAAGATCACATGTTCTAAAAAGAGGGATCGTTATTGCTGAGATAAATAAGTAAAAATGAAACATATTGTGGATAAGCCCACGTATGCCAAGTTTAAGGAAAGGAAGTAGTTAAAACAAAGTGTTTGGTTGAAACTCAAACACTGATGAGAAGTAGAAATCCAAGTTGCATAGAAGTCATATTTGAAGTAGAACTCTGGAAGAGGTTGTTGCTTGAATAGACAACTAATTCAACAAGTTGATGTGTGTATTCGCTGAGCGAAAAGTGAGATTCGCACATTTACGTGCAACTGCAAACTGAAGACCCACTTTGAAGAACATGTTTCCTAGATTAGCTAAGAGTCTAGTCAAATGTATTAGGATAGTACTTGAGTTGTAATCTTGTTTTCTCTCCAGTAAGTTATAAAGTGGAGTTGGGGAACTCGAAGACTCAGGATACTCTAGCTAGAGTTAGTTAGTGTTTTAGGAATTAGAGATTAATTCCTCTTTTATTACCGAGTCTATAATTTGTGGTTAAGTTGTTTCACTGAATTTAGAGGAGTTGGGTTAAATCTAGTATAGGTGCAGGTCGTGTTTTTTTACATCTATTTTGAGCCAGGTGTTTTCCACATAAAAATTATGGTGTTTTTTAAATTCCTGCACTTTATATATTCATAGGAATGAATTAATCAACCTATTCCACCGATAGGAAAATAATAGGTTAGGTAGTCAACTACTTCCAATATCAATTGGTATCAGAGAGGGTTTCTTGCTAAAAAACTAACGCCTCAAGAAAACGATCACTGTGAATTCTGCACCACCTATTGGACACAGTGAAGGACAATACATTACTAGACCACCTCTCCTCAATGGCTCTCATTTCATCTATTGGAAAGTAAGGATGGAGCATTTTATCTAAGATGAAGACTATGAATTAGGGAACAGAATCGCTGATGGCCCAACCATTCCCATGAATACCAAGGGATACGCACAAGTAAGAAAAGTGAGAAATGAGTTCGTTGCTAATGATCTCATTATCCTAAAAAAGAATGCCTAGGCGAAGAACATCCTTATGTGTGGATTAGATCCTGATGAGTATAACAGAGGATCAAATTGTTCTACCGCAAAGCAAATATGGGATGCCTGGTCAATGCTTATGAAGGCACAAGTCAAGTGAGGAAGTTTAGAGTAGCTATGTTGTTCTCTGAATATGAAGCCTTTAAGATGAAGGAAAATGAGTTACTGCAGGATATGATCACTCGATTCACCACCCTTTGCAACGAACTTTAATCACTAGGAAAAGAGCTTACTATTGAGGAGCAAGTTGAAAAAGTCTTCAGAGTTCTCCAAAGTCAACTTAGGGGTGTCAAAGTCACCGCAATAAGGGAATCAAAGGACACTACCACTATTACCCTTGATGAGTTGGTAGACAACTTGAGAACTTATGAGATGAATATGGAAGACTCTAAGAAACAAGAAGAAACAAGGGAAAAGTCTCTTGCAGTAAAGGTTACTGACAGCAATGATTGTGAACTTGATAATGAACATGCAATATTTCTGGATAAAAACTTCTAGAAGTTTATGATGAGTAAGGAATACACCATGAAAGGAATTGGTGGGAAGAAACGGTTTAATGAAAAACTGAACTCTGGATACTACAAATGTGAGAAACTAACCATTTTACCAAAGAATGTCTATAGTAAGAGATGGAGTGGAGAAAGTACAATGGGGGCTGAGTGGAGAAAGAAAAAGGTAGAAAAGGAACAAAAACGAAAGGATAAGAGCAAAAGGAAAGACAAGGAGAACTATGCTATGAAGGCAGTCTGGATTTTGAATCTGAAGAATAAAGTAGATGCAACAGTATTCATGGCCATTTGAGATTCACCCATAGAGGAAGAGGAAGAGGAAAAAAATCAAAGGTGAGTATCCTTGACCTAAAAGATAAATTACATCTATTGCCTAAGCAAGAAATTGTCTCTATAATGATCATCTTGATTAATGATTACCATGAACTAACATCTGAAATAGATCAGTTGTACAGTGCAATCTCAAGTCTAAAGTTTGAATAATTGATCTTGAGACTTGCAAGGAGGCCACTGAAAAGGAGAACTGTTCTCTTAAGGAACAAGTTTGTCATCTTCGTTCATCCAATCTGAGTATGAAATCTGAAATACTCAACTTAAAAATCAATGAACCCAATCTAAAAAGTTGTAAAGATTAACTCATGTAAGAAAAAAATAAAGTAAGAAAGTTGAATACTGAAGTCTTCTCTTTAAAAATGATTTAGAAAAGGCAAACAGGTGGACTCGGTCTTCTAGAATTATGAATCATCTAGAAAAAAGAACACCATAAGAAAGATGGATTAGGATTTTACCTAGAAAAAATGTCCTCCATAGATTTATGCTATACTTGTAGAAATATTGGTCACCCTACAACTGAGTGTCCTAAAATTGGTAAAGTCATAAAAATAAATCTGGAAACTGTAAGGAAAGAAAATGTCAAGCTTAAGAAAAGAAACAGGCTCATAAATGTGTTATCATCTTGGGCTAAAAAAGATTTGATTCATCTGTTTGACCATATAGAAGGACCCAGGATTGTCTGAGTTCCTATGACTAACCCCTAAAACTTTATAGGTAAGAGTGAAAGGAGGCAAGTGATATTGGTACAGGATAGTGCTTGCTTGAGGCATATAACTGGAGACAAATAAAAATTTCATTCACTCAACAAAGTAAATGAGGGGAACTTGTATTTTGGAAATGGAAAGAAAGGTATAGTGATCGGCATAGGAAAGATTGAAAGATCTAAGGTAAAAGCCTTAGAGTAAGTATACCTTATATATAGGCTAAATCATAACTTACTCAGTATTTTATAGCTTTGTGATAAAGGAAATAAGGTAAACTTCACTTCTAAAAGGTGTATAGTAAATAGAGGGGATACTAAGGAGATTGTGTTGACTACAAAGAGGTACAAGAATGTGTACAAAGCTGACATTATGGGCATTCCTAGCACTGATCTAACTTGTTTAAGTGCTGTTAGATGTGACCTCTTACTATGGCATAAAAGACTTCGTCTGGACTCCCTAAAACTACGTTTAAAGAAGACAAGGTTTGTGATGTCCATGTAAAGGTGAAGCAAGTGAGATATTCCTTTAAACCAAAGAGCATGGTGAGCAAAACTAGGTGCTTTAATCTAATTCACATTCATGTTTCTGGGCCTATGAGAACAAAAATTAGAGGAGGAAAGAGGCATGTTTATGTTATTGTCGATGATTATTCTAGGTTTACCTGGACATTGTTTCTGTTTGCTAAGAGGATGATTTTGATGCTTTCTTCACTCTTGTCAAAAAAATGAAAAATAAGCTAGGTAGTTCTCTAATTTACATCAGATCTGATTATGGGACAGAATTTGAAAACTCAAATATTTTAGAATTTTATGCTACAAATGGTATAGATCAAAACTTTCTTCTCATAGAACTCAACAATAAAATTGGGTTGTTGAAAGGAAGAATAGGACCTTAGAAGATATGGCTAGAATCATAATGATTGTTGGCAATGTAGCTCAAAATTTCTGGGCTGACGCTATAAGTACTTCTTGCAATATCATAAACAGGTGTAATGACTAAGCCCTTACTTGATAAGACTCCCTATGAGTTGCTAAAAGGTAGAAATCCCAACATATCTCACTTTAGGTCTTTTGGCTGTAAATATTTTATTCATAATAATGGAAAAGAAAATTTAGGAAATTTTGATGTTAGGAGTGATGACGAATCTTCATAGTCTACTCATTACACAGTAAGGCATATAGGGTTCTTAATATAAGAACAAACTGTGTAGAGGAAAACGTGCATGTTGTTTTTTATGAATATTGTCTTATGCTTAAAGCTAATTTTCAGCATGATAGTGAACCTGAAGTAGGAACAAAAAACAGTTCACAGGAACAGGTCGTCCAACCTAGTTCTGTGGAGAATCAAGAAGGAAGAAGCTTGACAGGGGGAACCTCGACAGGGGGAACAAAAAATACTACACTAACATCTATCACATATCCCAGTACATCTTATACATTTGCTTTAAAAAGCTACAAGTATTAAGATTCTCATCCCGTTGATAATATCTTAACTAATTTTTCAGTTGTTATAACAAAAAGATCTGGATTGAAGAACTTGTGTGCTTTCAAAGCATTCTTGTCACTGGTTGGAACTAAAAAGGTTAAAGAAGCACTTTCGGATGATGACTGGATATTGGCTATGCAAGAAGAACTTAATCAATTTGAAAGAAGCGAAGTGTGGCACCTGGTACCCCCTCCCAAGGACAGAACTGTGATTGGAACAAAATGGGTTTACAGAAATAAACTTGATGAGTATGGACCAATTACAAGGAACAAGGCAAGACTAGTAGTCCAAGGATAAAATCAAGAAGAAGGGATTGACTATGATGAGACATTTACTCCAGTGGAAAGACTTGAAGCAATCAAACTACTTGTTGCCTTTGCACCTTACAAGGAATTCACTCTTTATCAAATGGATGTTAAGAGTGCATTTCTCAATGGAAATATAAAGGAAGAAGTGTATGTGAAGCAACCACCTAGATTTGAAAATGGTGAGTTTCCTGATCATGTGTTCAAGCTTGACAAGACACGGCATGGTCTAAAAAAAGCCCCAAGGGCTTGGTATGAAATATTGTCAAAATTTCTTTTAGATCATAGACACGTGAGAGGTAAAATTGACAATACCATGCTTTTTAAAACTAATGGAAAAGATTTGTTGATTGTGTAGATATATGTTGATGATGTAATCTTCGGAGCCACGAATGAAAAATAAACTACGGAGTTTGAGAATTTGATAAGTGGGGAATTTGAGATGAGTATGATGGGAGAACTCAACTTTTTATTAGAATTAAACCATGATTCATCAACAAAAATACTTGAAGGAGATTACTAAAAGGTTTAAAGTAGAAGATGTCAAGGAAATTAATACCACCATTGCAACTGATACTATACTTGATTTGGATGAAACAGGTTCATTTGTGGAGGAGGAGATGTATAGAGGAATGATTGTGTCTCTCTTGTATCTTACTGCAAGTAGAATTGACATTGTCTTCAGTGCGTGATTGTGTGCTAGATATCAAGCAAAGCCTAAGGAGTCTTACTTGAAATATATCAAAAGGATTCTCAGGTATCTTAAAGGGACAAGTTGTTGAAATTCATTGTCAAAAATTGTCAAAAATCTAGCCCACCATCCCACCATACTCTATATCACCTTAGCGCTTTATGAATAA
>JBDJHY010000008.1:2639564-2657215 GCA_039654485.1 Withania somnifera | reverse complement strand
GGGTTTGGTTTTTGTTTTTTTTTTTTTTTTTTTTTTTTTTTTTTTTTTTTTTTTGAGAAAAGGTAACTTATATTATAAACAGGGAATACACTAAGGGTACTCTGGTAATACTTACAACCAAAATCACAAGTATATAAAAGACCTCCTATGAACTCAAGAGAAATCTAAAATGCTAGGAACATCCTCTTCTTCCCGAGGATACTCATGTTTACATCAAAAATAGAAAGGAACTAGACAATTCATCTTCATTTTCTGCAAAGGACTGACCTTGCTTTCAAAACATCTTTGGTTCCTCTCCGACAGATAGTCTACCATATGCAAGTAGGGACAATCTTCCATCTCTCTCTGTGTCCTGACTGATTTCCATCTCTATTTCAGCAAGCTATGTAGGCTCTGCTTTAGATTAGGGCAAAACACAAATTTCGTGCTTCACTGACCTATAAGTTTTGAAATATTAAATTCTCTTGAAATATTAAATTCTCTTTGTTGAATATACCTTTGTGAATGATTCTTCTAAACTTCAATCATTCCAGGAAAATGGCGAGGTTCCTTCCGAAAATGGACCCTTAAAGGTGTTCAGTATCCTTTCTCAGTGAATGAAAAAGTTCTTATAAGGGTGAGATCTCTGCGCATGTGCATTTTAAATTCTTCAAAGTTATAGGAAAGGATTAATTGAATTACAATAATGAGAATGGGGAACTGTGCAGGGAAATAGGAGGACACCAGATAAATTTGTTGGAGAGGAAGCTGTAATCACATCAGTGTCTTAATGGCTGGTTAGCTGCCTGAACATTTCGTTAATATTTTGCTTACCTACTGCAAGTTGAATATCAAGTTAGATCATTAACATTTGAGTGGAATATGCTGTGCAATATTTTCTCTTAAATTACTGAAATCTTAGTTATTCACAATGCAAGGCCATCCAATATAGAGAAATAATGAATTTGAGAACATAAGCCATCTTTTTTATATCAATTGAGTAGGCTTTGGTTCTCCAATGTAGTCTTAATCGTAGTTTATGGTGTCTTATATTAGAGTAAATATGATAGACATCTCGACTTTTGCAAGTTGTTTTCTGTGGGTCATTGTAAGTCTATCAAGGTCATACTCATATCATAGTTAACCACTTAATCTCCTTACATCCTTTCACACAATGTTCGTCCAACTTACATATTTTTAATCGTATAAGAAATTGATATATTTTATTTCAGGAAAAATGTGTGTATTGCTATGTAACTGAAATATTTAAGCAACAATTGAAGAGAAGTGATTCCTGTGTTCAGTTATCTTCTGGAAACTTCAATGAAATTCTGTCAAAATTGATTTTTTAAATTTTAGGAGTTTTTAGTCCAATAACCCAATATATTCTCACCAAGTGGGGTCTTGGAAGGGTAGAATGTACGCTGTCCATAGCACTACCTTAGAAGAGAAACTGTTTTCAATAGACCCCCGACATAAAACCGAATTATCCAAATAGGCATAATATAGAATCAACATATAGTACAAGAAATAACAGAAAGTACCAAACATAAGACTGCCACAGACAATGCTACAGCTAATCAAACCAATGCCTATAAGTGCTATAGTATGAACAAAGCAATTGTATCAACTAAACCGAAACAATCTAGTGCTATAGTATGAACAAAGCAATTGTATCAACTAAACCGAAACAATCTATCTACAACCTTAATACGCGTCCTCCACACTTTTCTATCTAGGGACATGTCCTCGGTAAGCTGCAACAGTTTCATGTCATGTCTAATCACCTCTCTACAATTCTTCTTTGGTCTACCTCTACCTCGCCTGAACCATCTATCGCCAACCTCTCACACCTCCGAACTGGTGTATCAGTGCCCTTCCTAAACACATGTCCGAACCATCTCTACCTCGCTTTCCGAATTTTAACTTCTACCGAGGTCGCTTCCACCTTTTCTCGAATAACCTCATTTCTAATCACATCCCTCTTAGTCAACCCACACATCCACCGCAACATCCTCATCTCCGCCACCTTAATCTTTTGAATGCGCGAGTTCTTGACTGGCCAACACTCTGGCCCGTACAACATAGTTGGTTTAACCATCACTTTGTAGAATTTGTCTTTTGAGTTTTGTGGGCACCTTTGTATCACACAAGACCCCGGAAGTTTGCCTCCATTTCATCTATTTTGCACTAATACAATGAGTGATATCCTCATCAATCTCTCATTCCCCGGTATCGTTGAACCAAGATACTTGAAATTATCTCTCTTCTGAATGGCCTAAGTATCCAGTTTCACTATCACGTCAGCCCCATGCGCCACTTTGCTAAACTTGCACTCCAAATACTCCGTCTTGGTCCTAATCAACCTAAATCTTTTAGACTCAAGAGTTTGCCTCCAAACCTCTAGCTTAGTGTTAACTCCTCTGCTAAGTCTCGTCGATCAAAACTACGAGACAGGAAGTCATATTTCGTTATATTGAAAGGAATCGTATTTCAGTTGCTAGTGATAATGGAGTTCCTGCAAATAATCTCCTCAAGTGTCGCGAGACATTAATACCATTTCCCTGATAGTATGTTTTAACAAGCTTTATGGTGCCACAGTGATATGTTGAACAACTACTTGGTTCCTTTTATGATATATGAGGCTGGTTTGCTGGATACGTGATACCTATAGCTGTGCTTCACTGTGTAATTCTTAATAAGCAGATTGCAGTCACATTCGGGACAACAATACTTTTTGACAAATGTGCCAGTCATGTCTCAAAAGTTGCTGGAATATTCTCCTTAACTGACAATGAGATGTGGTTCTGCTTGTTTAAGGACCCCTAAACTAATCCTCTCAATTTCTCCAGGTATTTGCTTAAGATTATGGAGAGTGGAGAGAATGTTCGGCTGCAGTACCGCTCTCTGCATAAGATTGTTCCTATACAGGAAACAGAGGAGAGATGCCAACGACAGACGGTTCAGAATAGATGATTTACAATCAATGTCCATGTGGATTATGTTGTAGGACCTATAGTCCCTCTATATTCAAGTTATGAAGATGTAGTTTTTTCCTTGTTGCATAATGTCTGGTACATGCTTGTACTGAAAGAAAGGGGGGGGGGGGGGATAGTTTGTCAAAATCCTTAATAGTTGCTTGTATAAGATTGCAAAAAACACCACAACCTAGAGAGAGAAATTTGAGGATAGCAAGATGCTCATTTTTCTTGAAAATTCGATGATGTTTCAGTTTAATTTTTCTGTGCTCATCTATGTTTCTATTATTATTGATTTACTGTGTCCAAAATACAATGTTAACTTATTTTGTTGTACCCTATTTTAGTGCTGTATTCATGACTTATCACTTGCAGGCAACTTTCTGACTCTCAGATTCAGAATTTTGGAGACGTTCTAAAGATTGTCAAAAATCATGTGGGATTTTTAATTCCCTCTTTCAAGTTCCCCACCTGGTGTCAAGGTGCCTGTATTGGATACTAAATCCAGATTCACACTGAGCAGTTCCGCAAACTGCTTCCTAACAAAGGTATTTTCTGTACTCGATAAATTTTAAAATAGAATGTCATATAAATTAGACTAGTGCAAATACATTTTAACACATTAAACTTTGAAAACTGGAAAAGGTCATCAGCCTTGCATTTAAAAAAAAAAAAAAGGATTTTCTTATTTTTATTAATTAAAAAAAAAAAGATAAGAAGGAAGGAGAACATGCCATGAAAAATGGTCAAAAGTGAGAACCTTTAGTTTGGCAAAGAACTTTACAGGTAACTAATTCTAGAAAGAAATTTAACATGCTTTTACGGTAGAAAAATTGGAAAAGTAATATTGCATCTGAATTATCTGTCCCTTTTTTTTGGGGGGCAGGGGAAGCGGGTACGTTGGGTCCTGATTAAATCGGGATTTGTTCCATGAAGTCCCCATTGGGGGTAACTCACTCCCTAGCAAAGACGATTTCATACCCCAAGACTTAAAACCGAGGCTTTTGATTAAGGATGATGAAGTACTTACTGCTCTACCGACACGTGAATTATGAACATGCTCTTTTTGCTTTGTTCTTTTCCCCCCCTTGTTTTTTAGAAGTACTGACTTCTACAAAGCCTAGGCAAAGCTCTATTATGAGTCCCTGTCTTCACCATTTTATTCATTTGGCCTTTCATATCTTTGCATATTTTTTCCAACTCAACAACTCTCCACTGCATCTTTTGCAAATTTAGTCTCATATATTCATGTTCCTCTTCTTGCAAACTCTGATGATGATCACTCGTAGCACTTAAGCTATGATGATCACTCTTGTTTTTCTTGTACAAAATCACTTGGCCATTGTTGTCTGTTGTTGGGATACTTGATGAAGAGCCTTGAGAAGCAAGTGCCTTCACAGCAATTCTTGGTGAAATTCTTGGATTCTTTGCTAAGTCCTTGCATGCTTCAAGACTTAATTTCTCATAGTTGAGACATCTGCATAATCTTGATCTTTCCTCTAATGAAAGGGTTGGATGTGACTGCAACCAAATATACACCATAATGTGTCATCTTAGGTTCAAGAAGCATAACAAATAAAGCCAAAATAAAAGCATTAATTACTCTTTACAACTCCCTTCGTTTCACTTTGTTTGTCTGGTTTTGACTTGGCACGGAGGTTAAGAAAGTAAAGAAAAGACTTTTAAATCATATGGTCATAAACTAAAGATATGTAGAATGTACCAAAGTGTTCTTTAATCTCATAGTCTCAAATATGCTATATGAAGAGTTGAATTTCAAGAGCTACTAAAAAAAAAGAGATATTCTTCTTTCAACGCATTAAAAAGGATAATAAGATAAAAAATTGAAACTGAGGGGAGTATTTTATATGGCAATTATTCCTTTGAGGCTCATTTAACTATGGAATTTTCTTTTTTACTTTTTTAATGGTATGATCTTATAGCTAAATAAATGTCATAGGCTCATAGCATGTTTAAGATCATAAATCTAAGGGTATACATATTAAAAGTCCATCTTTCTTACTTAAAACTTTATGCTCAAACAAACACCATAATACGAAATGAAACATGAGGGATACATCTAAAGGTATGACCTAGTAGTCAATGAAGTAGAGTCAAATTCGTGTGGAATAAAAAATACCATGTCTTTTCTTCCCATCTGTCAAATCTTGATTGATAAAGTTACTCAAAAAGTTATTTATAGGAAGGATCCAGTACATAAAAGGACAAAGAAAAACAGAAACAGATGAACACAATGACAAGGGAAAATCAATTAAAACTACTACCAGTCAGTTTCTGATACTTACAAATCTTCCAATAACTTAAGACTGTCCAAGAAAGGTGTTGCTGTTAAAGCAACTACCAGTCAGGTCTTAAAAAGGTCCCATGTAGATAACTGATTGGTTTTCATAGAAGTACTCATCAATTAATGAGGTCACAAGTTTCCATGACAAACCTTTATGACCCTACTGCTTCTCCATTTTAAGTCCAAAATTTAAAACTCATAGTACCAAAATTCAAATACTTTAATTTTGAGTCTTCTCATCAATGCTTTACATAGATTCCTTTATGAGTTGTTCTATTATATGATAAAGCATTTTCCCTTTCAACAAAGAAAATAAAAAGTATATTTTGCCTTATTTAGATCATGACAACTATGAATCTGAACTTACTCAGTAAAATTGCATTTCACAGGCAGTATATAACATACAAATATATAAGTTATGTTGTGCAGACCTTTTAAAAATATCGCAAGGTGTATATTAAACCCTCCAAAGTCTTGCATTTTAGAGAATTTAATATGAATACGATAACATTTTAGAGAGTTTTAGCAGCATACTCCATAAGTAACAGATTTGAAATTTTTGGTGTTTGTTCAATTAGTCAAAAAAAAAAAAACCTGCATTTTCTTATCAATTGGAGACTCGAATTAAGTGAAACTTTTTGTTTTCCTCAAAAGATTCAAAAAATTTCCACAAAGACACATTTTTCACCATAAGAAAAAAGCAAAAAGCTGAAAAGTATTGCCTTGTTGAGAGGACGTCTTCTTGTCTTATTCCATATCTTTTAGCATTTGTCAAAAACTTAAGAATTTTTTAACTAAAGGCATCAGAAACTATAACTCCCAATGCTAAAACCTTAAATTATTATTTTTAAAGAGAGAGATTTTTAGTTACACAAATATCTATGATTTGTTTTAAACCATAAATTAAAAAACTTTTCCTTTTATTCTTAACTTTTGTATTCAGAAAAACACCATCACATAAATTGAGACATAGTAAAAACATGTAGCTCTTTTGTTTGTACTTTTCAAAAATATTGAAATATTCGTGTCAGATCTTTAAAAAATACACCATTTTCAAAGATTCAACACACACTATCTAATATTTTTGAAATGTACTAATAAGATCACACTATCATTTATTACTTCATGGATAATAAGAAGAAGAAAGAGAAGAGAATGAATGAATGGGTAATAATAACCTCAAGATAGATATCAATGGCTCTGTAGACCCCATCAAAACAATCCCTTGCATAATCTGGTAAACTCTCAGCAATACCAAGAAACTTTGATACTTTAAGACTTTGATCTGGAGCAATCTCTCTCAAATAATTATCTGTCAACCTTGCAACTTTTCTCAATTTTGTTATTGAAACTTTATCATGATGAACAAAAACTCTAATCAACCTCATCACAAGATTCACATCATAAACACCCCCGTTGTGACCACAAACAAGAATGTCATCCAGTGTTGCTTGATCAAGCATTCCACCTATCAATTTCTCCAAACAACTCCTGCATTCTTTGCTAATCCCAAAACCAGATACAATTCTCAATACCCAAAAAAGATTTCTGCAAGAACATGCTGTTTTCCCTATAAAAACTACCCCATAAACTGCTGTATCAGCAAGTCCACTGTACTCAGTTCTTGAAAACAGATTGTGACAGTTACTTCTTAAATGGGATGCTGATTTTAAGTAATAAAGCAAGAATCTTGTGAGGAGTAAGCTGTTGTTTTCACCACCAAAAGCACCTAAAGTCCTTAGAAACTCTTCTATCATCTTTGGGGACAAAATGGTCATTTCACGAAACCACCAAGATTTGCTTGTTGATGAACATGGTTTCATTTGTTCACTAGACGAAGCAGAGGAACCTGATGAAGAGGAAGAACCAAAAAGGGTACTAATATCTGAATTTTGAGCAATCTTAGCAAGAAGTGAAGTCATAAGCTTCTGAATTAGCCCACAAGAATCAGCATAATCAAGAAAAAGTTCACAACTTTTTAGGCATTTCACAATATCATGCCATGGCCAATTGTACAACCCTTCAAGAAAGGTCTCAGCTTGATGCAACAGATTACAAGAGGACAACTTTTCTGTCATTTCCAGAAAGTTTGCACAGCAAATGAGGAGACAAACATTTGAGACAGTAAGTTTGATGTTGTTCCCATTGTTATAACAGAATCTTGATACTAGTTCAAACCCTTCTGCCCCACCTGGGAAATCAAGAATCTCAATACCTGAATTCTTTATCTGAGTTTTTTTTTTCTCTTGTTTGATTATCTTCCTTAACTTTCCACAGAATCTTGAAAGGATTTTCTGCAGAAAAAATAAAAATTATTAGTAAATTTAGTTAATTTGGATATCTGGTATAACAACATATCTGATATAATCTCACAAGTGGAGTCTGGCAAACATATTACGCAGACCTTACCACTACCTTGTACAGTAGAGACTGAAGAGGTTGTTTCTAATATATCCTCGGCTATTGAAAAGTAGTTAATTGAAAATGGGAGTTCCAAAATTGGATTTCTTTTTTGGTTACCTGGTGCAGAAAGAATGTTTGTTGACCATTTACATGGATTTGGAGATCACAGGGAGCTTGTAGTGGCATGGTTACTTTTGCATTCAATGAATCCAAGACAAGTTTAAAAAGAAGTGTCTTAAATTTAGTAATTGACAGAACACAAATGACCTCTCACAAGCTTTGGTTACATATGAAAGAGTTTATATACTAAACCCCCCCCCCCTCCTCCTCACCCACCCCATCTCCATCTCTATCACCACCCTACAGATACCACCCAAACCCTACCATAACCCACAAACATATCTATTATAATCCGACAAAGTGGTGTTCAAAGAATGTAGAGTGTATGCAAATTTTATTCCCTATCTCGCGACAGAGAGATTGTTTTCGATAGACTTTCGACTATTATGATGGTTATATTCTAGAAAAGAAAGTAATAGAAGTACAAGAAAGAAAATATAATAAATAAAAAATTAATAGTAACAGGACACTAACTACTATAAAATAATATGATAGTCGAAATACATGACAACAAATAATAACATAAATTGAATGACCTGATGCTATAACTACTAATATGGACGATTAACAAGAAAATACACTATTAACTAATAACATTGTAATTCAAACCCAATACATGTACAAACACAAAAAAAAATTAAAAAATATCATATTACTAGTAAGGTATATTACATGTATTGCGATTATACAGCGTCCTACCAGAACGACTTAACATATATCCGTATGTATTTGTGAAGTTACTTGAGTTATGTATCGCCCCAAGACATATACTGTTATCTTCCTTATGTATCTGGAGGGTTTCTTGAATTATGTATCGTGCCCAAGTTATATATCGCGGCTCTCTTTATGCATTGTGACCCTTAGTATGTATGGCACATTAAATATAAGTTGTATGAAATGTAATTCCAGAAACTAATAATATGAAAAGAAATTGGCTCCTACAATAGTGTGTTTTACGTAGTTTACTCAATATATTAATAATAACTAAATTTATAATTATATGTATATAATAAGTTGCTTGATACATATACATATTGATGGACAAAAACAAACCTACTGAGCATATTATAAATACAAAGTGGCTACTTGTTATGATTTTTAGCAACATCACGAGTTCAGTTTCCTGTACTTAAATGACACCAAATACATAAATTGAATCTCCTGTCCCTACAAACTTTTAAAAATATTTTTTGTTTAACTATTCTTTATGTATGTGGATATTATTAATGCATAAATACCAAGTATTTTTGTCTCTTGTGTGTTGTGTGAATATTGAATCCACGTTTTCCTCTATACAATGATACATCATCTCATGTATGATTGATTCTGTTTCTTTTTTATTTCCACTCAATATTTAGTATCTGATCTGGGCGAAATTTTCGTCAACGGCTGAGATGTTCAGTCGACTTTCACCCCCTTTGTGGGGTTGGGAGTGAGCAAAAAAAGGAGGAGAGAGGCCTAAGTTGATTTGAGTGAAGTTTCTAAATTATGAAAGATTAGACAGAATCCTACCAATTTAAATCATAATTTCCAACAATGAAAGGTTGCTCCTGTCGGCGGATTGCTTAGGTACGCTAAAGCCCACGGGATAAGGTTTACAAATGCGATCATGAATCGAACCAGATCGAAACATTCAGTTGTCGACGGACAAAGCCGAAATATCAACCGTAAACGAAGGATGGCTAGGTCCCTGTTCCGAAGAGATTTTTAGACAGAATTGGCATAATTATTATCATGAGGATTGAGCTGCCAAAAGAAATTACCCTTCTTTGGGCTAGAAGATAGGATTTATGTGGTCCATAGAAAAAAAAGAAAGTATTTTGAAGTCAAATGCTCGCGGATGGAAACTTAACTATTTGGCTTCGCACCAAAAAAAAAAAAAAAAATTTAAAAGGTAAATCGCTCTCTGATAATAGTGATTTCATATCTAAAAAGAATTGAACTCAAAATCTCTAGTCAAAAGAGTGAAATGGATAGCGAGTCCTAGTGGATTTGCTTTGCTATTTCATTTAAATATTTTCCATATTGTATTATATATATAATTAAAAAAAATCTCTTTTCGGTTATTTTTAATTCAAGAATAGTCTAAAATATCCTTGTTTATGAGATTTGATATAATAATGTCATTTTTTTATCTTTCGGATTAAAAATACCTTCGACGTTAGGCTTTTGAGCCAAAAATTTCCTTGATAGTTTTTTGTTCAAATTTACTAAGTTGGATGGAGGATAATATTATACTAAACCTTATAATTCTAAGGCATTTTAAGTCTTTCTTAGTTAAAATAATTTGAAAATTATATAATATATGCCTTATATGATTGACCTAATTCTGAATTTCATATTAAATTTAAAAAAAAAATAATAATCCTCTTTCTACACTCACCTACCCAACCCCCTCCTCCCACTCTTCCTGTATCTTTCACTTTTTTCCTCTTAAATCTTGTTCATTATTTTAAATCAACTTAAATAATGGTTAACATTCATAAAAACATAATTAGTTCAACAGAAGAATAATGATAATATTCATATAAAAATAATTAGTTTAGGAGAGCATAGTTTAATACTAAGCAACTACATATACTGTATTTATTTATGTGTGTATACCAAAATTTAAAATAAAAGAGTGAAAATAATTCTCTTTTTCTCTTATACTCTTTTTTTCTGTGATAATAAAACAAATAAAAGAAACATGCAACCATATTCTTTTTTATATTATTTTTTAGTCGGATTGGGTCAAAATATGAATCATGAATGATTATTTATTTATTTTGGATCAATTTGATTATGCCATGTAATAAATAAATATTTAATAATATAAATATTTATTTAAGGGTACCATTAGAAATATGGATATATTTGAGTCAAAAATTTAATATCGAGTATTTTTTTAGCCTGTAGACATTTCTTTCTCGAAAGATAAACAAATGCAATATTATACTCTTTTTCATAGTTCAAGGACGTTTTAGATCCTTCTCCATTTTTTATTAGTCTATTAAAAAATAATATATTTTTAAAAGGAAAAAGGACCAAGTACATCCGATAAATGGGTTAAATATATCTTCCGTCATATTTTGGGATCATATATATCCTTACCGTTAATTTTTTACACCTTTATATATGTCCCTACGGTTAATTTTTTACACCTTTATACCCTCTTGTTAACGAAGTGTCATGTACATCTCCTCATTCACTTAATCAATTTACACTTTAAAAAAAAAAATTCCCTTAAACAATCCAACCCAAGTAACCTAATTTTTGTTTTCACCCTCTTTCCTTCTCAATATTCATTTCTCTTCTCAACCTCGGTCAATGGCAGCATCAAACCGATCACCCCTCACTATCTTTTTTATCTCTTCAAAAGAGTTAAAATTCGGTGGGGTAATAGATCTGGAGGGAAGAAGCCACCAACCACCGGTGTATACTCCTCCTTTCACCTTCACCACCATCTCCTACTTATAAAAATAACAACAATTAGAGGAATTACAAAGCAGCAGATTGAAAGTGAAGGGAAGGGTCACAAGCAAGACCCATCTGACTGAAAAAATTTCAATTTAGTGAACCAGTTCATCACTAGACATTAGGCAAAAGATTGAACCAGTTTTTTCGAAAATAAAATAGCCTTTCTACATCACTTTTAATGATATGAACTGCGTATGTGTTACCTTGTTCAGACCTCACTCGATGAAAATTTAGTGGATCTGTTTTGTTGTTGGTTGGTAGAATGGATCTTTCTCCTTTTTTTTTTTTTTTAACATTGTAAGCACAAAAGTTGATCTAGTTTTGGTTTCTTCAAATTTAAAGTAAATTTAGCCTTTAATTATTTGATTATTTTTATGTTAATTTGAATTGCTTCCCCAATTTAAAATATTAAAGACTCAGATCGTAAAGGTCTATTTTATGCAATTTTATTTTGCATTACTGATAAGAAATTTTTCCATACTTGAACACGTAATCTCTTGATTGTATGATAATAACTTTATCAATTACTCCAAAACTTCACTTTTAAAAACATTTTGATGTATTACAGCTCTTACTATATATGGGTACGAAAAAGGATAAGACTATAAAAATTAATTGTACACAATCTTA
Organism: Withania somnifera; assembly: GCA_039654485.1. Taxonomy (NCBI): domain Eukaryota; kingdom Viridiplantae; phylum Streptophyta; class Magnoliopsida; order Solanales; family Solanaceae; genus Withania; species Withania somnifera. The sequence goes on along the minus strand of JBDJHY010000008.1, from coordinate 2,645,341 downwards.
TCTTGTAGGCTATTTTTATGAATTGGAATGAATGATTGAATTTATTCATATTTCCTCTATTTTATAATTCTACATTGCACCTTCTTCACTCAAAGAGGCAATGCACCCTTTGTTTAAATGGTACTTGATTCATAAAGAATGACTCTTTTGAAGTTGTACGGATTTTCTAAACAAAATCTTTTCACCACAATTTTTCAAGCAAATCTATTTTATAATGATGAGATTGAATACCGTTTTATGTAATTTCTACACACATGATTTAATGTTTAGAACATTAAGGAATAAATGTCCGAATTTACGGTGAAAATTTGATATCTTGACGTGAGTTTTTCTGACAGATTATTTGGTTGGTGAATAAGTTATACCGAAATTATAATATAACGATTAGAATAATGACGGCATTATTTAGTGCATATACTTTTTTGATAAATAATTGATTTATTAAACTAAAATCGAGATATACGATGTATAGTATAGAATATACATTTAATTTTTGGTGGATAAACTTTATTTTTTCAATTTTAGAGGACTTTCTAGACGTACATTTTCATATATTATCCTGAATTTATAATCATACACCAAAACTAGTATAAATATGTTACCACAATTGCATACAACTAACTTTAAATTATTTTTTTTTTTTCTGATTTCTCATATGGAGTCCGATACTCTGGAGTCCAACTAATTCGGATTCTCGCCGCTTAAAACCTATTAAGAGAAAGCAGTTCCTACCAAGAATATTTTTCATATCCTTTGAAACCTCTGATTAAAAAAAAATTCCCCATTAAATTACTAACAGAGAAATAAGAAGTTCAACAAAAACAAGATAATTTTTCACATTTATTTTAAAATTATTATCCCTAAAAAGATTTTTTTAAAAAAATAAAAATAAAAAATAGTTAGTACAAAGAATGTATAATGAATAAGTGGAGAATTTGTCTCATGCAGGGGACAAAAACAAACTCTGGAAGTCAAAGAAAGGCTATTAATAATTATTTGAGGCTATTAAATAATTAAATTGGAGATTTTTTATTTTTTTTATCATTTTAATCAATCATCTTTAATTGATTTCCTATTTGTATTTATGTGGCATGGCATTTCTTGGACATGTGATCTAGGACCCCATCTAAACAAAATCACAAAATAATAAAAGGTTAAATACACTTTCGTATTAAATATATCTTTCATTATATTTTAGTTTGAATATATCTTTTTTATTTTAATTTAAATAAATTTTTTTTGGTATCGAAAATAATTTAAATTTAATTTTTGTTATATTTTCGATTCAAACATATCTCTTACGTTTTATTTTCAGTTCAAATATAACTTCACCATATTACTTTCAATTTAAATATACATCTCTCATTATACTTTTGACACAAATTTATCTTTGATCTTAACGGGAAAAGACAAGTGATAAGTACAAAATCAATTAATTCACCAATATTTTTTTTGTTGCTCCTTTATATTATAGTTTACATTTGATAATCTTATTAGACGCTAATATTGTCACTCTCTTTCAACTTAATAAATTTTTATTTCATTTTTTATAGTTTTATCATTTTTGATAATTTTTCATCATCATATCTTAGTTTAATCATTGACAAGGTAAAAACATGCCTAATCATTTTTCTCTTACTTGGATAAAAAATTTATTCAATTGTTTAGAAAGCTCGTTCTTAAATAATATTAATTTAATAACATGCATGTTATTTCATCATTTGTTACTGGATTAAGAACCCAAGTATAACACAAAAATATAGAATAAAAGAGAATTTTTTTCTCGCGGTTGCTTCATTAAGAAAAACAAAATGAATCAAGTCTTCTAAAATTATATATAAAGAAAAGAACTCAAGGCGAAAGAAATGGGTTAGGTATAAGTTAAAAGGGTGGATTACTAAAGAAACAGAATATTTAAAATTATGTATAGGTACTTTAATCATTCGCTTGTCACCAGTCTTTCCATCAAGATTAAGAAAAAAATTGTGCCAAGGTATAATAGAAAAGTATATTTGAACTGAAAGCATAACGGGAAGGGTATATTTATAACAAAATTATAACAAGGTGTATATTTAACCCATTTCCGATAGTATGAATATATATCCAAACTGAAAATATACTGAAGGCGTATATTTAAATCAAAAATATAATAAAAGATAGATTTAAACTATTTTCAATAGTACATGCATATATTTGACCCGCTTCTGTTTGACAGATCATATACATTGCAATTATTTAATTTCATTAATGTAAGATAAACAAAGGTATTTATATTTTCTAGTGAACTTTCAACTTGCATTAATGAACAAAATTAGGGATATTATAGTTGGATCAATTGTGGCCTTGCCTATTTTTGGAAGATATTGCCCTTTTCTTTTGAAAAAAAAAATACCGATAATAACTAATATACCCGCTATATGCGGGCTACCGAACCACAAATTATTTTACGACTTGAACTCGTGACCTGATAACTTTTGTCAGTCACATACTATTCAATATATAACACCTAGGAACTTGATAAAGGTGAAGGAACATATGAGTTCGAAAAACACAGTAGAAATGCATGCAAGTCGATATTCAACATATGAGTTCGAAAAAAAAAAAAAATAGGACCAACATCAAGTCGAATAGTCAACATAGGAACTTGATAAAGGTTGAAGCAAACCTTAACAGGGGGTCATACTTGGTAGTAGCCCATAATAAACATGAGATAGTTGATGAATACCAAAATTGGATAACTATTTGGATGGAAGGGTCGATGCAATCTTCAATGACGATACCTGCTTCGTTCACGGTCACGGCCACGGCCATATTCTCTGTCTCGATCATAGTCGTAGGAACGGTCTCTATCTCTTCCCCTATCCCTCTCTCGGCTTCTGCTTCGATGCCTAGCTCTCTCCCTGTCATCATAATCTCTTGATCTTTCTCGGCTTCTTTCCTTCCTATCTTGCTCAGCCACACCTGCAAAAGCAAGGGTGCTCGGTCAGGAACACTTTGGTCGTTGATCAATGATGTCTCCTAAGGGTTACACTTAGCACTCCGTTATGGAATCTTCTAAAGTTCAGGACTACAGCAGCTCATCAATCCCAAAACTGGGTGATTTTGTAGATCTAGCTGAAATGTGTCTACTAGTGAAACAGTTCGATCCACTAGATACTGTGTTTAAGAGAAATTATGCAAGACACATAGGATCATAAATCCTGCATTATGGATAAAACATACAACAAAACAGTAGTCCTTACCTAATTCCTCAGCTTCCCATCCAGCACGTCCTACTCCAGGGGGGAGGCTCTGGGTTGCTTCTGCTCGCTGCGTTTTGGCACGGAACTTCTTCTTCAGATTTCCAAACTCGTCATACATTTCACCATCATCCTGTAATTGGGATGAAGATTTGACCAGAAAGTCAGAAGCAGAATGATACCCAGGATAAGCGATAGAACTCATGAACTGCAATTTTTATCTTACTTCTTCAGCCTCTTTCCTCCGACGTCTAGTTTCCTCTATTTCTTCTTCATCGAGTTCTTTATAGCCTCCAGCACGTCCTCCTCTGACATTAAAATAAAACGAGAGCACAATTAAAGAGAAACATGTATAATGACATCAAATTACACTGTATTCAATCATTTCCACACATATATTAATTTTCATATCAGAACACGAGTTATAAGAGTTACATATTACATGCTTACTAACACCATAAAAAGCATTGATAAATTATATAAGAAAGTATGTCAGCATTTCTTTTCTTTTTCTTTTTCTTTTTTTTTTTTTCCTTCTTTTTTTTTTGTGGGGGAGTATCTTCTGGATGTGTTTGCCAGTTTTCAAAGAGTATAAGACTAAAAATTAACAAAAACAATCAATTTGCAGTTACAAGCCTATAGTGCCAGCTAAACTGGTCTTGATAAGCACGTCCCATATACAAGATCACAAATAAGGAACTTTTCCTTGGACGACAATCATGTAGCATTTTAGTCTAAATATAGCTCCAACACCAGCACATCAATGTTAAGGCCACCTAGCATCACATCTAGTGCACCCCTGTTCCTTTTCCAGTTGCTAGGAATGCAACAATTTTTTTTAATCACTGCTAGGAATACAACAATTTCCTTTTGCAGAACAAAGAAAAAGGGGGTGGGGAGGGCTTCTTAGAAAACAAGAGCAGCACTTCTCTTTTTTCAAAAGAAGGCAACAAGAAACAACAGCAGTACTTTTTAGAAATCTAAATAAGCATTGAATGTTGCATCCTGTGATTCATACCTCACGCCACCCTCATTGTGCCCAGGCTTGTTGGTGTTGCATATGTTACACTTGTTCCTCTTAGCCCAGTTAATGTTGGCACACCTGAACAAAAGGTCAAAGACAATAATAAATGTCAACCTGTCAGAACAGGACAACATAATAATGTCAATCAATAACTATAAAACAATTCCTAAGTTTCTTGGATGGGTTTTGTGTGTTCAGTCTAAAAGGTTTTGATAATAAATAGCCGCACCAAACCATACACCCTTGAAAACAAAAGAATGACAACAAAACCAAGTTCCTGACTACAAAACTCCAGCTATTACTTTTATTTGAGTTATCTTTGACTAGGTAGCTCATTATGCGAGAAATCATAATCTAGGGCAGGTTCCTTTATTAGCAAAAAAAAAAAAAAAGTTTCTAACATCCAAGTTAAGGAAACATAGTTTTTGAAGGCACTGGCAAGTCATTTATCCAAAAATGAGAAAAAGTGCAGTAAAGACCAACTGTATACTGTCTTCTATTTCTAACTAGCACGGCTTTATGGGAGAACACAAAATCTAAACAAAAAACCTACCAGATAGCTGAAGACTTGACTAATCTGAAGACTTAACTAACTTCAAGATCAGTGCAATGGACGGATACAAAGTCTGATTATGCTTGGACAGTATATTTCTTTTTACTTTTTGATAAGGTACGAGGGAAATGGAGGTGCGGGGGATATGCTTGGACAGCTTAAGGGTGGAAACATGTATCATCTTTAAATAAAATAAGCTGCAAAATGAAAATGAAGATTCTTACATTGGACAAGACCAATCATTTGGACCAAAAAGGCCTGGAGGACCACCAACTGCACGACCAGGAGCTCCTGGATCCTGGCTACCACGTCCTCTACCACGACCAGCAGCTCCAGCCCCACCGCCACCAGCACCAGCAGGTCGAGCAGTTCCACAGCGGTTGCAAACTCCACGAAATGCAAAATTTACATTGGAGCAACTGCTATCAACATAAATTACAAAAACCATAAGCACAAGAACATACTGGAATACTCAGGTACAAATAGACGACTGAACAAAGATACAGCAGAGCACGAAAGAGCTGCTCACCGATGATCATATCACAGACCTTGTATTCGGACACAACCAGTCACCATCTTGTTGCCATGCCTTTGCAGAAGCATCTCCCCTGCCCCTACCTCTTCCACCACCTCCATCTATATTGTTGGAGCCTTCATCCAGCACAGCCAGACCATTGTCCAGATTGGGCTCACTAATTTGACTTCCTATAACATAGGAAGCCTCATCTTTGCTCTTAGACTCTGCAATAAATACCCCAATTATCGATCCATGAAAATCCTTGTTATTGAACCAATCAACAGCAGCTAATGCAGCATGAGGGTCTTCATATGCGACTGTAGCATCGCCTTTGGGCTCATTTGTAACTTTATCACGGTACAACCATATCTTAGGCCTACCACCTCGTTTGTCTTTCTACAATATGAAGCAAGACAATCCCTTAGAAAACAAAAAAAAAAAAAA
>JBDJHY010000008.1:2622315-2639464 GCA_039654485.1 Withania somnifera | reverse complement strand
TTTAATAATATTGATAAAAAACGATCTTCACAAAACCTATGTAAGAGTGAAGTTTAATTATTTTTAATTAGTATAAACTATTGTATTCATTAGCAATTTTGAAACATGTAATAAGTTAAGTCATCTTAATATTCCAAAAATTCTTATTTTGTCTATTGTTAGTTGGAATAGGTTAAAAATTATATCTAAAAATTCTACAATTAAGAAAAAAAAGTATTTATTTTTCTAAAAAACCATTTTTTTAAAGAAAACATTGCATGAAGATCATTTCCCGTCCTACCAAACATACTCATGGTAACCATAAAATTGGTCTAATTTTGGGTTCTTCAAATTATTATAAAGTTCACATAATTTTCTTTAACCTCCTTATAGTTAGATGATATAAGGATCAAGTGGACCATCGAAAAGTTGCAATGGAGTAGTAAGTGTTCCTCCATTCTTAACCAGTCATTTTGAATTTAAGTTCTCGGTATGAAGTCATTTTTGATAAAAAAAACGATTTACCCCATAATGGTATTTCCTCACACAAATTTAGATTAGTCGGATTTCAACGTGGATAGAACAAAATACCAATATTATGTGAAATTACTTTTTTTTTAATGACAAATCATGAGGTTTATAATAGGTTTAAGATTCTTTTGGTTCACAAATCTAGTGATGTGAATTATATATAAGGGGAAGAATTTGAAGGGATATACTGTTGAAATTTGAACTAAATGATGAAAGTTGTTCACATTTTCTCTATTTTATAATCCTATAATTGCACTATTTTTCACCACAATTTTTCGAACATCTTTGTAAATCTATTTAATAATAGTGATGAGATTGAATACTATTTTAATGTAAAATTTCTACGTACAAGTAAATTTAATGTCTAAGAAAATTAAGGAATAAATGTCTGAATTGATGACATAAATTCGATGTTTTGACTCGTGACGGATCATTTGGTTAGTGAATAAGTTCGAAATTATAATGACGAAATTATAATATAAAGATCAAAATGGTATCGAAATTATATAGTGAATGTCCTTTATTGATAAATATTTGATATATTAAACTAAAAACGAGATATACTAGGTATAATATAAAATATACATTTGATTTTACAGAGGATAAATTTTCTTTTTCAATTTTAAACGATTTTTTAGAAGCACATTTTGGTATATTATCTCGAAATTATTATCACAAACTAAAACTGGTATAAATGTACCACCACAATTACGATACAACTATTTTTTATTTTATTTTGAAAATTTCGTGGAAGTCTGTAGTCGGATACATTGAATGTTCTTGTATAATAGCTCACAAATCACACAAAGAGATATAATTTAAGAATTATTAATACAGAAAAAAAAAAATCAACCAAATATAAGAAAGTATATGTTTTTATTTATTTAAAGATTATTATTCCATATTTTACCAACAAACAATTGAGAATTTTTTTTAGTTAGTTGGTACAAAGAATGTATATAATGAATAGCAATAGGTAGAGAATTTTTGTCATGCAGGGGACAAAAACAAATTCTGGAAGTCAACGAAAGGCTATTAAATAATTAAAATAGAGAATTATTTTGTCGTTTTAATCGTCTTTGATTGATAATTATATTTGTATTTATGTAGCATGACATTTTTTGGACATGTGATCTAGGACCCCCATCTAAAGAAAATCACAAAATAATGTCACAAGATGGTTTGAAATATCCTAAGTTATTTAATTTCATTAATGTTAGTAAACAAAGGTACTTGTATTTCCTTGTGAACTTACAACTTGCACTATTATAATTTGGAGATATGGATTACGAAAAGAGATACTGCATTTATATTTAAGGGGGAATTTACCTATTATATTATTTTTGGGGTAAATTACGTAACGAATTAAATATCTTATTTATATTTTATTTTTTTACTTTTAAAAACTTACGGAAGATATCATTTTTTTATGCATGATAGAGGGTCACGATACATAATTCATGCTACATCGTATATATCGCGACTATACAATGTATCGCGTGTCTAACCATGATTAACATTTATTCGTATGTGTAGTTAGAGGGTTACTTGAGTTATGCATCACCCCCGAGTTATGTATTGTCTGTATATATCTGGAAGATTTCTTGAGTTAATATATTACTCCCAAGTTATGCATCGCAACTCGCATTATGTATCTGGAGGATTTCTTGAGTTATGCATCACGTCCAAGTTATGTATCGCGACCCTCCGTATATATCGAATATAAAACAAGTGATATGAAACATAATTTCTAAAGCTAATGATATAAAGAATTATTGACTCTTATAATAGCGTATTTTAACAATGTTGTTTATATAATTTACCCTATTTTTTTCTTCAAAACGAAGTATATTAATCATATGTGCAATCTTTCAAATGGAGCGTATACATCATATGCATGCATAATTGCAACATGATAGCACTAAAACTCCCACGAGAATTTATCATAGGTAGGTAGTTTTCATGTCTTCAACCCTTGATCTCCTAGTTACATGACAATAATTTTATTAGTTATTCTAATGCTTCCCTTCTATATGCACATACTATAATAATGTATATAATACATTATCTATGCCATATATATATATATATCCTGATAAGCATATACATATGTGTGCTCGTTACAAAAGTTTGTCTACTATTTTATAAAATATACATGCATCAATCAATATCTTCTATATATTATAAAATATAGCTATGTTTTGTGATTATTTAAAAGTAGCACTATAATGTATAATTTAATAAGCAATAATCAGTAAGATTAGATAAATCACCCCCCCCCCCGGTCCCCCAATATTAAGGATAATAATATTGGAGTGTCTAACATGGAAAATGACATATAAGCCAACATGGGTGTGTTTGCCATGAACAAAAAATAAAAAATACCAAAGGTGGATTCAATTTCTGCTTTTGCAACCAAACACTTATATTGAGTCAAACTAAATGACCCCCTAAATACATGAATGGATGATCATAATTGGAGACACAAAACTTTAAGAAATACATAAGTCTACTTCAAGCGTCTCATATAATAAGGTGTCATCTGTTACTATTTTGAGAGCTAATATAAAAACATTGATAATCACTTTTTATATAGTATGACTTACAAGACTTCGGTGTAGTTGTGCAAATTTGTAGAAGTTCTGAAGTAGAAATGTTATTTCTGATAAACCCTTGGCTCAGTTTAAAGAAACAACTATGGCAAGAAATTAGAAGATGCACAAGAAAAGATCATGATAAGCTTCCTTAAAGGACACAAAATTGCAGTAGAAATGCACGACGATTATTATTCAACACACACGAGTTCCAAAAAAAAATGACCAAGATCAAGTGAAATAGTTAACAGATGAATTTGACAAAGATGAAACAACCTTAACAAGGTGTCATACTAGTAGTATCCCATATTAAACATGAAACAGTGGATGAATACCAAAATTGGATACTATTTGGATGGAAGGGTCGATGCGATCTTCAATGACGATACCTGCTCCGTTCACCGTCACGGTCACAGCGATATTCTCTGTTCCGATCATAGTCGTAGGAACGGTCTCTATCTCTTCCCCTATCCCTCTCTCGGCTTCTGCTTTGATGCCTAGCTTTTTCTCTATCGTCATAATCTCTTGATCTTTCTCTGCTTCTTTCCTTTCTATCTCGCTCAGCCACACCTGCAAAATTATAAAGAGTGCTCGGTCAGGCACACTTTGGTCATTGATCATATAAGTCTCATAAGAATACTGAGCACTCCGTTATGGAATCTTTTAAAGCCCAGCACTAAAGCAGCTCATCAATCCCAAAACTAGGTGACTAGGATCAACCCAAGCAATCTTGCAGATCTAGATGAAATATGGCTACTAGATGAAACAGTTCGGTCCACTAGATATAGCTTTCAAGAGAAATTATGCAAGATGCATAGAACCATAGATCCTGCATTATGGACAACATATACAACAAACTATTGTTATTACCTAATTCCTCAGCTTCCCATCCAGCGCGGCCCCCTCCAGGGGGAAGGCTCTGGGCTGGTTCTGCTCGCTGCGTTTTAGCGCGGAATTTCTTCTTCAGATACCCAAACTCGTCATACATTTCACCATCATCCTGTAATTGAAATGAAGATTTCACCAGAAAATCAGAAGCAGAATGATACCCAGGATAAGCAATGAAACTCATGAACAACTGCAATTTTTATCTTACTTCTTCAGCCTCTTTCCTCCGACGTCTAGTTTCCTCTATTTCTTCTTCATCGAGTTCCTTATAACCTCCAGCACGTCCTCCTCTGACATTACATTAAAACCAGATCACAGTTAATACCTAAGAGAAACATTATAAATGACATAAAATTATCCAATCATTTTGGAATATATATTAATTTTCATATCAGAACATGAGTTTTAAGAGTTACATATTACATGCTTACTAACCATAAAAGGCATTGATATATTACATAAAAAAGTATGCCAGCAATTCTTGTTTTTGTTTTATGGGGGAGTATCTTCTGGATGTTTTTTCCTGTTTTCAAAGGTTATAAGACTAAAAAATTATCATAAACAATCAATTTGCAGTTACAAGCCTATAATGCCAGCTAAACTGGTCTTGATAAGCACGTCCCATATACAAGATCGCAAGTAAGGAACTTTTCCTTAGATAACATTCATGTAGCATTTTAGTCTAAATCACTGGTAGCTCCAACACCAGCAACATCAACATTAAGTTAAGGCCACCTAGCATCACGTCTTGTGCTCCTCTTTTCCTTTTCCAGTTGCTAGGAATGCAACATTTTTTTACTCACTAATAGGAATACAACTATTTCCTTCCCATTGTTGCAAGAACAAAGAAAACGGGGGAGGAAGGGCTTCTTTGAAAACAAGAGCAACACCTCCTTTTTTTCCAAAGGTAACAGGAAACAACAGCAGCACTTTTTTTAAAAATAAACATAAGCATTCAATGTTGCATCCTGTGATTCATACCTCACACCAGCCTCATTGTGCCCAGGCTTGTTGGTGTTGCATATGTTACACTTGTTCCTCTTAGCCCAGTTAATGTTAGCACACCTGAACAATAGGCCAAGACAAATAATAAATGTCAACCTATCAAAAAAGAAAGGACAGCATAATAATGTCAATCGATAACTATAAAACAATTCCTAAGATTCTCGGATGGGTTTTGTTTGTTCAGTCTAAAAGGTTTTGATAATAAATTCTGGGCAAAGACCGCATAAAGCATACACCCGTGAAAACAAAATAACGACAACCAAACCAAGTTCCTGACTACAAAACTCTAGCTATTACTATTATTTGAGTCACCTTTGACTAGGTATCTTGTTATGCTACAAATCATAATCTAGGGCAGTTATCCAACATTCAAGTGAAGGCAATGTAGTTGTTGAAGGTACTGGTAAGTCACTTATCCAAAAACGAGAAGAGGTACAGCAGAGACCAACTGTATACTGTCTTCTATGTCTAAATAGCTCGGCTTTATGGGAGAATACAAAATCTAAACGAAAAACCTACCAAATACCGGAAGACTTAACTAGCTTCAAAATCAGCGCAATGGAGGGAATACAAATTCAATTATGCTCGCACAGTATATTTCCTTTTTACTTTTTGAAAAGGTAAAAGGGATATGGAAGTGCAAGGAATATGCTCGGACAGCTTAAGGGTGAAAATTATATCATCTTTCAATAAAATAAGCTGCAAAATGCAAATGACGATTCTTACATTGGACAGGACCAATCATTTGGTCCAAAGAGGCCTGGAGGACCACCAACTGCACGAGCAGGAGCTCCTGGGTCCTGGCTAACACGTCCTCTACCACGACCAGCAGCTCGAGCCCCACCACCACCAGCACCAGCAGGTCGAGCAGTTCCACAACGATTGCAAACTCCACGAAATGCAAAGTTTACATTAGAGCAACTGCTATCAACGTGAATTACAAAAACTGTAAGCACAAGAACATGCTGGACTACTCAAGCTACAAACAGACGACTGAAAAAAGACACAGCAGAGCACGAAAGAGCTGCTCACCAATGATCATATCACAGACCTTGTATTCGGACACAGCCAGTCACCATCTTGCTGCCATGCCTTTGCAGAAGCATCTCCCCTGCCCCTACCTCTTCCGCCACCTCCATCTATATTGTTCGAGCCTCCATCCAGCACACCCAGATCACTGTCCAGATTGGGCTCACTCATTTGATTCCCTATAGCATAGGAAGCCTCGTCTTTGCTCTTTGACTCAGCAATAAATACCCCAACTATCGACCCATGAAAATCCTTGTTATTGAACCATTCAACAGCAGCTAATGCAGCATGAGGGTCTTCATATGTGACAGTAGCATCGCCTTTGGGTTCATTTGTAACTTTATCACGGTACAGCCATATCTTAGGTCTACCACTTCGCTTGTCTTTCTACAATATGAAGCAAGACAATCCCTTAGGAAAAAAAAAATCTTGCTCAAAGCGGAGAAGAGGAAAGGGAGAGAAAGATTGTATCAAAAATTTTCAAAATACAATTTGAAGTACCTGTTCACAACCATACCTTTAGCACCCCTATCGTGCCAAAATATTCAGCTAGCATATCTTCATCTGTACCAGGGGGCAAGTTACAGACATAGATGGAACCATTTAATGGAGATCCTTTCCCTGAATAGCTTGCCATTTAAGCTCCAATTTCATGAAATCTAAAGAAACAATAGAAACCCCAAGAACTGCATAAAGCAACAACCTAGTATTAGTTCTGCTACATTTTCCTTGTCCTTGAGAGTAACTATAGCAATCATATTAAACTGAGAAAAGCACCAGAGTATGTGTAAGTCAAACGACCAAACCAGCACAAATCAAGGGACAACAAATGAAAGGAATTGATGTACGGTAGGGTGTGGGGTAGCAGTTGGGATGAAGCACAATTTGTGACGAGTGGGACACGAACACAAATGCCACTGGGATCTAGTTAATGTTTTCTTACTGTAATCTTGTATTAACTTTAAGAAAAGATCTAAGTAGTCATGGTCCTTTATGAGTACACAATTTCAGGTCAATGGACTAAAAGCATGTGTAACATACAGTACTTTCTTGGAGTATTCCCGAATTGAGAATACTGCTAGGGAACTTCACATGTAGGTTCCTTCAATACTTTGCACCAGGTTGAGAAAACTATCAAGAACTCTGATCTATCAATCGATCAATCAACTACATCTCCATCCCAAACTAATTGGCACTGTCTATATGATCCTCCATATCTCTCCCACTCCATTTTTTAGTAATTAAAGATTTTATAAATACTTGCACTAAGCCAGTGACCCTAAACATAACTACAATTGAGGAGATCCTCCATAGCATCTAGGGTAGCATCTTCATCATGTTCAATAACCAGGTTGCACACAAAATCTAGAAAAATATACATCTTTGTTTAAGGCTATGTATGCTTCTTCTGTAGCCTTAAAAAAAAATTCTATTTCTTTCAAGCCATATAGTCCATCAAATGGCTTGAGGAAAGGTATTTCAAATTTTTAGCATTTCTTGCAAAATCTGCTCTCATTATTCCAGCATCGCAACAGCTCAAAATGGAGATTAACATGGTCGAAAACATGCCAAATATTGCCAAAAACATGCACTAAACCCAGAACAACTGGCTTCAAACCAACGCTTATTAATCAAACGGTTTTGGGGACTCAAAGATGAAAACTAAGGTATTAATACCAAGGAAGACAGTGGATTCCTAAAATCACTGATGAGTAATAAAAACAACTATTTGGTCTTTATTGGAGGGAGTAAACTTTTTTACCAGACAAATGGTGGGAAACAGCAAAAACATCAGATTCTGGCTGGATCACTAGTTAGATCGGATACTAAAAAATAAGTTCCCTACTTTGTGTAGTCTGGCAATACATAGGAAGTGCCGGATGCTGATTGTTTCTCTAATATTGGATAGCATCTACAACTTAGAGACAACTTCAATGATTGGGAAAGACTAAAGATTGATGGGTTTAGTCTTCTAAAGAGATTTTACAAGCTGTATCTGAAAATGAAATTAATCCCGAGTCATTGAAGTGGCTGGCTAGCAAGAGGAGACTTTCCTGTAAGGAGTTCCTATGATCTACTTCAGAAGCAATCTCGTGATTGGGATATGGATCAACCTTGGAAGATTATTTGGAAACCGAGGATACCTCTCAAAGTATCTTGCTTTGGTAGGGCTGCAACCAGGAATGCCTGTATTCAGAACTATCTTCAAAAAAGAGGTGTCCTTATGCAGTGGATGTTTCTTCTGTGAATGTCACCAGGAAAGCAGGAGACACCTATTTCTTCATTGCAAGTTGTGCTATTTCAGTTATTTCTCAATCTGTTCAGAGCCTTTTGCTTAATCCAGGAGATGTAACGAGCTTATTATTATGCCGGCAGGGACAATGGATACGAACACACTTCCAAAGATTGCTCCTTTATGCCTTTTCTAGACTATTTGTCTTGATGGGAACAATAGATACTTTGAAGTCAAAATAGATCACAATTCTATAGTAAAGTATAGATTTTTACCTTTTCTTTAAACTTTCGTTATAGGGTTCATATTCAGATAGGTTGATACACTTAGGACAGCATAGGGACATATAGTTGAGAACAGTAATCCCTTTCTTTAGTACTCTTTACAGTACCTTATTGATACCTTATTATTATTTGGCAGGGACAGTGGATATCCAAAAGACTGAATACACTTCCAAAGATTGCTCCTTTATACATTTTCTGGACTATTTGGCTCGACGAAAACAAGAGATGCTTTGAAGTTAAATTAGCTCACCATTCTATCATAAAGCATAGATGTTTTTACTATTTTCTTTTCTCTAGTTGTAGGGTTTATATGTCAGATAGCTTGATACAATTTGGACAGCATGAGGACATAGCTGAGAACCGTAATCCCTTTTCTTCTACTCATTACAGTACTTTCTTGGTACCTTTTTCATAATGAGGCACCTTATTATTATGCTGCCAGGGCCAGAGGATATCCAAAAGACTGAACACACTTCCAAAGATTGTTCCTTTATGTATTTCCTACACTATTTGGCTCGACGAAAACAAGAAGTGCTTTGAAAATAAAATAGATCACAGTTCTATCATAAAGCCTATGTTGCTCAAACTCTCCAAAATTGTTGCTGCACCTATCTCAGATTCTTCAAAAGGCACTACGTTTGAAGTATCTTCCACACACCTGTCAACATTTTTGAAGAGTCCAAGCAAGATAGCCAAAAGCATAGATATTTACAAAATTTTTTTGTACTTTTTACATTATTTTTTTTACTTTTGTTGTAGGGTTTATAGGTCAGATAGCTTGATACAATTTGGACAACATACGAACATAGTTAAGAACTTTAATCCCCCTTTTTTGTACTCTTAGTACCTAATTACTCGGATTCTCCAAAAATTACACTAAATTTTTAGCTATACAAATCGGATCCTAAGGTTTGTTACGCAGTTAAGAGAACACGCAACCCAATGCAAATCAATCGAAAGAAAAGTGGAAAATTTCGTTTCCATTTCATGAAAACTTACAAATCGATTTCTCCGGAGACACTGAAGAGATCCGCAGGAGAGAGTGAGAGAACAATTTCGCCGCCGGGAGGTTGGGGGTGCGGGGTTGACAAGGGTGGGGTAGAATTGGCGTAATTTGAAGTTAGGGCAGAAATCAAAAAGACAATAGATGGGTTTGGGTTGGATCTATTCGACCCTTTAGAGGAATTTGGGCCCATTTGGGCAAAGTGCACAAATAATCCATTTTAGGATCATATTTAAGATATGTCGAGTGTTTTTTTAAAATAAAAATAAAATTGCAGGTTTAGTAGCTTTAGAATCAATTTAGGAGATATGAAATTGATGTTGGACTTGTAAAAACTTGAGACGATTTGACATATCATTTGTCAAGTAAACTTCAAAATTTTTGTGAAATTTGATTTTAGCAGTTCCAAACTTTAGATTCATATGTCTGAAGTTTGAACATAAATTGTTATATAGTATGTTTTTGAAATAATATGTAGCTATAAGACCTGAATATATCTAGATAATGAATAAATTTGAATTAAAAGAAATTTGTGTATTTAAGAGTTTCTTTATCATCATACCTGTTATATATTTTATGACCTTCGTAATAGTAGATATTTTGGAAGTCTAAATATATATCAATAGTAGAGTTATAACTGGGTATAAATCTTAATAGAGTCTAGTCCTAACATGGGGTAAGTGCACTAATAGATGCTTGGAGGACAGTTATCAATTATAAATATTTAAATTTTAGTTATTTTGTAACCGAACTCCTAGTTGAGGGTTCAAACTTTAATCCTTTGCTTTTGAAATTTAAATTATCAAAGCCTAAGTTTAGAGTTTGAGTGGCAATTCAAACTTAGGATTTTGTAAAGTTTATCGAATTGGATGAGACCTATAAAATGTTTGTTTTAGTCCATCAATATTTTGAAGTTTCAAAAATATTTAGTAGAGAATTTTATAATTTAAATTAAATTTAAAATAATATTAAAGATTGTAAATCAATGATACAAAATTATTATTTTTTAAAAAACAAGAAAAATATATCTACTTTTTAATAGAATATTTAAAACTTTAAATTAAGCAGTACAAATCTTCATATTAATGAATGAAGTTTTAACAAAGCATCTAAAACAATATATTGTAAACAAATGGCTAAAATCTTATCTAGAATTAATCATTATTTTTATAAATATTATAGTAATATTACTATGTGAAGTTATGTCTTTTAAGAATCAATTAATAAAAATAAATAATATGCATTACAAAACAATGCAACTCTACATTATTATTATTATTATTATTATTATTATTATTGTTGTTGTTGTTGTTGTTGTTGTTGTTGTTGTTGTTGTAAAAAAAAAATCTCTTAGAATTTAGCTTTAAGTCACTAATTTTTATCGAGACGTCCTTACTTTGTAATTTCCACAACAATCGTGGAATATATTCGGACAACAGCTTCGACAGCTCTATTAAGTGATCCAAACCACATTTCTACTGACCAAATGGTGTGAGAAGAACAAATCAGTTGTGGATAGTAAATATAGGGTGGGAGTCGAGGATTAAAACAGAGAACTGGAACGCTCCTCTGAAGTTGAAAACGCAATTTTCCAAGTTGAAAAGATGAACTGTCAAGCTTTTTTGCACGTGTGAAAGTTGCTAGGGTTAAGTTTTTAGAACCCTATATATATGACTAGAAAATGGACCCAATCACAATGTAGACTCTTTCTTTTTCGTGTGCCACCCCCAATATTGAGTCCTCTATGACCAAAATATCAAAGCACCATTTTTGCATTTTGATAAATGCTTGGAAAGTTATCTGTTAAATGTGTTAGTGAAAGGTAACATATAACTAGTGAAGTAGTCAAGATGCCCCAAACACCACCATCATATATAGAAAAAATTTGAGATAACTAGTATATCAGTAACAAAAAATTGAAGTAATTTGAGACTCAGAATTTGATAAAAGTTTGTATTATTAAGTTAATGGGAACAACTAAAGCTTGCAAACATAAGTAAAATAGTGCAGCTCGACACTTTCCTACTCTCAAATCTGAAATCACAAAATGACGGAAATGCAACACTCAGAAGTACAAACAGTACATGACTTTACGAAGGAAACCAGGTAAACAAAAAGCAACATGTTAATTTGTAGCTGAGAAACAACACCGTTGGACGAGATTCTAACTTTTATGTTTTCGGAAAATTCTTGATTTTGTTAAGCCTCTTGACAACATCTTTCATGGTTATTCTCGATTCTAGTGTTTCTTTTGTATAGTCTAAAGCCAATTTTATCATCAAAGCTATGCAAATTTCACTTTTAGATGTAAGTTGTTCTTTCTCAGGAAAAAGATTGTCATCCACAACGTCCATCATAGTCCCTTGCATTATCCATTTCCTCAAGTCAAGATTTTCATTGCATTCTCTTCGTCTGTTGGCTAAAACCTCCATCAAAATGATGTTGTAACTATAAGCATCACCACTACTGGACACTATTCCTCCCGAGCCATATTCTTATAAAAGAATTGAAAAAGAGCTACTCAAATGAAATATGACAATAATTTTGACTAAATAAAGACTTTATTTTTTAACTTCTAGAATTTGAAGAGGCTTAATTATGATAAGAGAAAATCAAAGACGATAGATTTTTTTATACCTGGTGCAATGTAACCAAGAGTGCCCAATGTCGAGGTATTGTTGATGGACTTGTTTACAGCTAAAATTTTATAGATTCCAAATTTAGCTACATGAGCCACCATATCTTCATCCAAAAGAACGTTGGCTGGCTTTAGGTCACAATGAACTATTGGAGTGACATGACCATAATGTATATATTCCACTACAAAGAAAATAGCGTTTAGCGACGGATGAATTTCATAGCTATTTTATATATATTCATTGCTAATCAGTTTTAGCAATGATATAGCGACGGAATGGTGGCAACCTTTGCAACGTCTTGGTGATGGATTGTATCTGTTGCTACATGTTAGCCACGGATTAAGCCGTTATTAAGTCTCTTACTATTTTCATAATTCATTTTGTCGTTTGACTAAATTTACAATGGAAATTTATGTTGATAATTTGTCGTTTGAGCAACAGTATTTGGCGATCAAAATTTTACATTTCACAATATTTATTTTAAATATACCCTATTGAAACATTATATATGCAAAATATTAAATACCATTAAAATAACCGACAAACATCTACCAAAACAAATCTATACAACATAATTGTGTCCAAAATCTATCAAAATAAACTAGTCTTAAACCCCAAATCCATCAAGTCCCAACAAAATAGACTATCAAAAAGTATGCAACGACCAAGAGCTATGAATCATGTGAAACTACGAATCAACCTGGTTGTCATCAGTAGGAGGTGGAGCATCAAGCCCTATAGTTGTCCGCACTCCCTGTACCCTATCAATACGCTCCATAACTATAGGAAGAAAGTGATTAATAAGTGCCGGAATCAATTATTTTACCAAGTCATCCAAATTTGATATCGGTGTTGATTGAGAAACCGAAAGTGGTACTGATGATGAGGTACAAAAGATTTGTTCCATAGTAGCCCAAGACCATATATTTTTCTCCTCTTTCCTCCTCTAGCAGCTTGGTCAATATCAGATTGAGACACTGTTTTCTCCCGCAATATTTCTTCATATTTTCCAGAAATTTTAAAACAGATTTTCTCTACCAAAGAAGGTAATTAGTTACAATCTTGATAATTCAAATACGGAAAGAACAACTAGCAACAGTAATGGTGTAAGCCTTATGGCCTTTAAAACAGATTTCCAATTCAACAGTTCTAGCCAAGTGCTGAATAGCAGGGAGAGAAAACAAGCAGAGTCCGGTGCTCTTGACAGTGGATAGATTGATAGCCTGGGGAATGACTATGGATAAAAAATGTGTTGATTGACAGACTCATGAGGAAACCAGAGACCACATGTTGGTGCACTCTCAAACAACTAACATGGTTTTGGATGGTTTAGTCATATGAATGAGAAGGAGGAAGCACAGAGATACCAACTGGGAGTAACATGTACAATGGATCAGTAAGTAGGCCAAAGGGAAGTCAATTATTTATCTGAACTGCTGAATTGGCCGCAGCAGCAACAATTAATGACTCAAAAACTAATGAGTTCTAAAAATACCGCAGCAGCAACAACAACAACCAGCAACAGTACTACCACAAATGCAGCTATTTTGAACAAAAAAATTACCTTGCTCTAATTACAACACCACTACCGTCAATCATAGAGCATATTAATTTTCCCATTCAACTTCCATTACTTGAACTGCTGAATTTACCTGACTTGGTGCATAAATGTTTGATATATTTGACAATAGAAGAGTGAAAGTCAACAGGACATTACACAAAGAAACTAGAAAAATGAATCAAGTGCATATTAAACCACCTTTATATAGTTCAAGCAACATGGATAACTGAAATATAAATTCTTGACTTACATGGACGAGCCGAGAACACTCACCAACAAAAGATTTTCCATCATGACCATGTGTATGGACGTGCAAATGTAACTAGCTTGGTTTGAATCTCGACCCATTTCAACAGCCTATACAGCAAAGTCAAAATGAAATAAAGAACAATGAAAATTTTATTGTTAAGAAAATCATTTTGTAGCATTAGACAAATAGCATATACATACAAGTTTCTTATGATAATCTCCAATTGTGATAGAGCCGACTGTGTGAGTCCCAGCAGATTGAGCACCACAATGCAAATCATTACCAGAGGAAATCTCACTGACTACATCTTTTTCCCCTTGATGCTTCCAAACAAATTAGTCCTTAACAATCCAGACCGATAAAGGTGACATTTAACAAATTTAAAGTTGTTACATTTTTTACATAGACATCTAACTTTGTCACTGCTCATCTGATTTTATCAAGAACAAGCAAATTGGATAAATTCATTCACACCGGTTACAAAACTAGAGTTTAAAACCTCTCTTCCATCCAACCACGCTCTAGATTATTCATGTTCCTATCGATGTTGAAATAAACAAAACAAATTTAGAGAGTGAACAGTATGTGCATACACAACCAACAATTTTCAGATAGTGAACAACAATAGAAAGAACCTCAGGCTTAGTAAACCATAATAAATTACCCCAAAAAATGGTCTTTCGATGACATAAGAGGGACACACAACACAAATCAGCAGCTCCTTAATTTGTTTTCAATTCTTCGTTTGTTCAAATGACAAAGTGTTCTTTCCGATAAGGTAAACTTTTATGGACAAAAAACAGCACCAAGGGGATACTGCTACAATTACAAAGGTCGGGACTCGTTTTACATCACATTTTTTGAATTCTTCAGATGACGAGTTTAAATTAATCCACCGATAATTGAATATTTTAGAAAGAACTGAATTAAGCTAGAAATGTAATCAGTTAGAGAGGATATATAAATTGAAAAGGGAGCAGTCCTTACAAAAACAAATTAGTCAAAAAGGTATAAAATACTAACTGCTTGCCTAACCAGTACTTGCCAAACGTTGATTTTCAAAAGTCTTTAGCAGCAAATGTCATTTAAAATTATAGAAATTCTCCACCATCCTTTTTCAGTTTCCTGATTTGTTTTTCAATTCACACGGACCTCTGAAAGTTGACATATGATGTAAGTTGACATTATAAACCCTCTACACGGTCCACTCCTCACGGTAATACTATGAAATGGAGCATCTAAGTTCAGCTTCAAGCTAATGAAACTAGCCAGAGACATGATTTTCTGATTCAACCAGTTCAGAGAAACACGCCCTTTAGATTCAATGACACATACGAGAGAAAATGATTAACAGCTTTAGATCTTAGTCATACATAAAAAGAGAATGTAGAAGTTAACTAACATGAAGGCTATTCAACTGCACACAAAGAGTTGATGTTGCCTGTACGTCAATTTCAACAGACTTCAGGACATCTGGTATCTTTGTATCTTTCAACTCCTTTACAAATGCCTTAATTCCATGTTCCCTTGAGAATCTTGTCAGAATAGGCACAGGTGGGACAACATCTTCCTTATTAGCTGCAAACGAATGGTATCAAGTTCACCATAAAATATATAGGCTCAATTTAGCATTAAAAAGTTCTGCAGAAACAAATGCAAGATATGCAAATGCAAGAAGAGAAGTAGAGAAGTAGACGAAAATAAATTATTAACATGGTACAAATTTTCATTGCCAATAAATAATCACGAAACATAAGCTTCAAACCTATTTAAGAACTGAACATGCTAAATTCTTATCTAAAAAAAGCGGAATAGCAAAACTACGATTCCAATTATTAGTTACATGGACAGAATATTTACAGTTTCAGTGGGAAGGGTAGCTTCGAAATTATGCTATAAAGAGGTCCCTGCCCTTCCTACTGTTTGATGTGCGTACTGCAGATAACAGAAAACCTAATAGTCCCTCCATCCATAAATTTGACATCATTCATCAAACCATGGTGCATGATAAAAAATGAACCAGGAGACAATTGAGCTATAAACTGAAAAAGCAGGTAAATAATATTCAGTATGAAGAATTCTTCATTGTGACAAAGAAAAAGGCATTCTTTAAGATTGTGCAGAAAGAAACTATATACCAATCTTATCTAAAACGGTCTTTGCATATACTTGAAATGCATTATCAATGCCGCGAAAGAGGCTTCCCAGTTCTCCTGGTCTCATTGGAACTTTCACAGCAAAGAACTGATCAACCGTCTGCAGTGAGAAAATAGCTCAACTCATTAAAAATGTGGAATTGTATAAAAGCATAGATAACATAGCAGGAAGGGCACACAACTTCGTCTTGCATCTGAGAGTAGTTTGAGATCAAACTTAGCTTTCAAGCACAAAAGTCTAGAAGTTAGATTCGGCTTGTTTCATGTAGCATTACCTTTCATGGGCTACTAATTCAAGGTCCAGTTCTCCCCCTATACATAAAAACAACAAAAACAAAAAGACCAGTATATTCCCACACAGTGGGATCTGGGGAAGGTAGAGTTTATGCAGCCCGTACCACTACCTCAAAGGTGAGGTACAGAGGTTGTCTCCGATAGACTCAGCACAAAACAATCCAACAAACGACATAACATAAAATCAACAGATAGTACAGGAAACAAAAAAAAAGTACCAAAAATAAGACTACCACAGAATAATACTACAAACAATCTAACTGACGCAACACACCTCATCAAAACTCCAAGAACAAGACACTACAAGCAAATCACTAGGATTCCTAGCACGACTCAAAACAAAAATCTCCTATCTACTAACAAAATCATTCCTACTATCCTTCTACCCTAATATACGTCCTCCACAACTTCCTATCTAGGGCCATATCCTCAGTATGCTGTAACTGCTCCATGTCATGTCTAATCACCTCCCCCCAATATTTCTTCGTTCTAGCTCTACCTCACCTGAATCTATCCATAGTCAATATCTCACACCTCTGCATGGAGCATCAGTGTCCCTCCTGATCACATATGCAAACCATCTCAACCTCGCTTCCTCCATCTTAATTTTCACCGAAGTCACCCCACCTTGTCACGAATAACCTCATTTTTAATCTTATTTTTCCTAGTCAACCCACATATCTACTGCAGCATCCTCATCTCC
>JBDJHY010000008.1:2527177-2539183 GCA_039654485.1 Withania somnifera | reverse complement strand
TTGGTGTATGTAAAATATTGACACAAATAATTCGATTGCGGGCTCAGTTTTCTGATAATCAAATTAGGTCTATTCACCTTGATAATGTTGCAGAGTTTTCCTCCCAAGCATTTAATGATTATTGTTTGTCAATTGGGATAAGTTGAACATTCTATAGCTCATATTCACACTCAAAATGGCCTTGCTGAGTTATTAATTAATCGCCTGCAATTTATAGCAAGCCTACTATTTATGAAAATTAAGTTTTCCACTTCTGTTTGGGGTCATGCAATTCTGCATGCGACAACACTTGGTCATCTCAGACAGTCAAGTTATCATAAATTTTCTCTATTGCAATTGATTTTGGATCAAGAACCTAATACATTCCATCTAGAAATTTTTGAATGCGCTGTATATGTTCCTGTATCACCACAATATAGCATCAAGATGGGTCCCCAAAAAGGTTAGGAATATATGTTGGGTTTGAATCACCCTCCATTATTCGCTACCTTGAATCATTAATTGGAGATATGTTCACTATTCGATTTGCAGATTGTCAATTTGATGAGACATTTTCTCCTAAACTAGGAGGAGAAAATAGTAAAATCAATAGAGAAATTTTGTAGAAAAGTTCATCATTATCTTATCTTGACTCACATGCTTCTACTTGTGAGCAAGAGATTCAAAAGATCATTCATCTGCAAAAAATTACAAATTAAATGCCGACATAATTACTGATTTGAAAAGAATTACTAGATCACACATTCCTGTAGAGAATTCCCTAATTTGAATTGATGTCCTTGTAGGACCATCCACTAGTGTCATATCTAAGAGTCCAAAGCACTCCTGAAGTATGGTAGACCATTGGGTTTTAAGGATCGAAATATTAGAAAATAAAAATAAATGGTCAAAATGACACTATGAAAGAATCTCATATGGAAGTTTAAGATTTGAGCAATTCTGATGTCCTTGAAGGAATCAATGAGCCCAAGACTCAATAAAATAATAAACTATTCATTAGTTTAAATAACATTGAAACCAATTTGAATCGATTAAAAATAGTGGTGGTTTATGTCTTTGTATATAGTGTTGCAACAAGCATCATGAAAGAGTGTTAGGATCTTGAACCTCAATCTTTTACAAAATATTGATAAAGAAATGATTGACCAAAATGGCAAGAAGCAATTCAATCAGAATTGAATTCACCTACCAAACGTGAGGTTTTTGGATTTGTTTTTCAAATACTGAATGATGTCAAATTCGTTGTCTATAAATAGGTTTTTGTACAAAAAAAATAAGAAAAATGAAATACAATGATATAAGACTTGCCTTGTTGCAAAAGTTTTTTCACAAAGGCTGTTGTCGACTATAAAGAGACGTAATCACCAGTTATAGATGTATTTATTAGTTTCACTGTCCATGAGAGCCTTGCATTTGATGGATGTGGTTACAAAATATTTATATGGGTCACTAGATAGTGAAGTATACATAAAAATTCCTAAAGGATTTAACATGCCTAAAGCATATAGTTCAAAACCTCAACAAATATATTTAATTAGATTGCAAAGATATTTATATGATCTAAAGCAATCCGGATACATGCGGCGCCTTAGTGAGTACTTATCAAGGGAAGGTTATATAAATGACACCATTTTCCTACGTGTTATAAAGGAAACAACATCAGAGTTTATTACACTTTTTGTTTATGTTTTGATGATATAAACTATATTAGAACTCCAACAGAGCTTCAAAAGGTAATTGATTATTTAAAGAAAGAATTTGAGATGAAAGATCTTAAAAAATAATTATATCTTGGTTTGTAAAATGAACATTTGGCAAACAACACCTTTATACATCAATCTGCCTACACCAAGAAGGCGTTGAAAAGATTTTATATGGATGGAGCACATCCATTAAGTACTTCAATGGTTGTTCGATCACTTGATGTGAATAAATATCCATTCCGACCTCAAAAAAAGAATGAAGAAATTCTTGGTCATAAATACCATATTTGAGTGCGATATGGCGTATTAATCTATCTTGCTAATACTACAAGGCCTAACGTAGCATTCTCAGTCAATTTGTTAACAAGATATAGTTTTGCTCCTACGAGGAGATACCAGAATGAAATTAAACATATATGTGGTACCTAAAAGAGACTATCAATTTTGGCTTATTTTATTCTAATAATTGCAGTCCCGATCTTGTTGGCTATATTGATGCTGAGTTTTATTTGATCCACACAAGGCTCGATCACAAACAGGTTATGTGTTCACATATGGAGGTACTGCCATATCTTGACAATCTACAAAGCAGCCCATCACGTCTACTTCATCAAATCATACTAAATAATAACCATTCACGAAGCAAGCCGAGAATGTGTGTGGCTGCGATCAATAATACATCTCGTTCGAGATAAATGTGACTTGAAGCATGAAAAAATATTCATGATATTATATGAAGATAATGTAGTATACATATCACAATTAAAAGGAGGATTCATAAAAGAATATAGGACGAAACACATTCACTAAAGCTTTTTTACACCTATGGTCTTAAAAAGAATAATGATATCGACGTGCAATAAATTCATTCAAGTGATATTATGGCTGATTTATTCACAAATTCTTGGAAAATTGCAACCTTTAAACAGATGGTGGATAAGATTGAAATTCAAAGACTCAAGTACTTGAATTGAAGTACTCATTAGGAGGAGTTAATACGCGTTTTACTTTTTTTTTCCCTTATAAGTTTTTGTTCTACTAGATTTTTCTTGTAAGGTTTTCAGTGAGGCAGCCTAAATTTGTATTATCAAATATGTGTATTCTTTTCCTTCACTATGTTTTTTTCTCTCTTTAAATTTTTTAAGAGGCACGTTATCTATAAATTAGACATACAAGGCGGAGTGTTATAAATAATAGACTCAAATCATGTAAATATCTATCAAGTTAGTGAATGCCTATCAAGTGTATTGGTATCTATCAAGTTAAGATGAATTTCTATCCTTTGGAGAAAATTTAGCCAAATTTTCCCTATAAATAGATGGGTTCTCTTCATGATAAATAAGAAATAATAACTTCCTCTCTTCTCCTCAAAATATTGTTCGTGTCTTTATTTTATTATTTTCATAATAATTATATATTTGTCTCTTATAAAGATTTGTGCTATGATTTTATATGTATTTTTTGATATTATTTTTTGATAATAGCATATACTTTTACTAACAATATGTGGTTTTTATCCTTTTTTGGAAAACGGAAAAAATTGCCCTTCGAATATTGAATTTGGACCACATATATTCTTCAACTAATTTTGAAATAAAAAATATACCCGTCGTTAGTCGAGGAGACCACAACCCTCTGACTTAACAACTACTAATAGAGTATGCCATGATTTACACGTGTCAGTCCAACTAGATAAAAAAGTTACACCTTGGCAAATCCTACTAGGATTAGTGAGTACGGGTCAGGTTGACTTGATTTGAGTAATAATTCACTTGGTTATATAGGTACCCAATTTGAACTTTATCGTCTCATAAAGATCCATAGATATCGGTGTTTGAAATTATTCAAAGTATAATAGCAATTGATACATGCTTCAAGCAAGTTTATGCAATATCGAGTTTTCAAAACTTATCCTTCTCAAAATCCTAGCATCTTTTTCATCAACAGATACAATTTTACATCCTTCTGACTTATATAATTTCATCCAAATTGTCACCTTTTAAGTTGGTGATCTGAAACTACATTTATTTTGTGAGGCAATCTAGAGCTGTTTATCTAAATACATTTGCATCAAGTCATTTTTAATTCATGTCTTCTGTTATCTAGTCTAATTGTGTTTTTTCTTGCTAGTTTATGTGTTTAATATTTTTCAATATATTTTGCAAAATTGACATCACTCTTCAAAAAATTTCCATTGCTTCTGCCAAAAAATCTAGCCTAGCCTATAGTAAAGTACTTTCTAATTGTTGAAGAACCGAAAGAACAAGATAGAGTGAATCGAAGGAAATTATTTTATTGAACATCAAACTGCTGAATAAGTAGAGGAGCACTACAACTGAATCAAAAAATGGACTGACTAAAAATAGTTAACATGCTTAGAAATAAGAACAACTATTACATGTTATCTAGGTAATGACCAAACAAAAAAACCTCTTAAAAATCTGCTTAAGACTCCAACAGATCCTGCGACATATACCAACATATACTTATAGACCAGGAGCTACAAGCCCCTAACCTTTCTCTTGAATATTCGAACCTGCTAACATATAATGTCTTGGTAAAAATGTCAGCCACTTGATTCTCTGATTTGCAGTAGAGAAAACCACTTCATCATTTTCTGCACTTCCTTTAAGAAATAAAACTTGATATTGAAGTTATTATTCCTTCGATGAAACACGAGATCTTTGGATATGGATATGGTAGTTTGATTATCTACAAATATCTCAATACTTTCTTCTTTCTCCATCTGCAGATCTACCAGAATTTTCCTAAGCCGTAATGCTTGATTAACACTAATTATTGCTGCGATAAATTCTGCTTCAACTGTTGATTGTGCTACTATTTTCTGTTTTATTAAGCACGATGAGAAACACCCTGATCCAAAAAGTGAAGCAATAACCGGAAGTACTTTACGTTTCACCAGTTGACCTGAACCTATCACTATCAGAATATCCACAGAGTTTGAAACTCTGACTTTTGCTGAATTTTATTTCATAGTTAGAGTTCCTTTAAGATACCTAACCACTGTTTTGGCAGCCATCATGTGCAATTCACTAGCACAATTTAAAACCCTAGATAAAACACTCACAGGAAACAAGATGTCATGAGTTGTTGTTATGAGATAGATTAAGCATCCACTTAAGGTTTGATATACTCCATCAACTAGTTCAGCTCCATCATTATTTTTTTTTTCTTTTTGATTCAATTGAAGTACTCACACTCTTGCATTCTTCCATTCTAAATCTTTTTAGAATATCCTTCATATATTTCTTTTAAGAAGTAAAGACTTCATTTTGAGTTTTCTTGATCTCCATTCCCAGAAAATAAGTTATTTTTTCAAGATCAGTCATCTCAAAGACTATTATAATCACCTCCTTGAATTCTTTAATTAGCTCTATATTATTTTCTGTCACAAGTTAATCATCGACATACAGAGAGATAATAATATTCTTGACATAAAGAGTTGATTCACTTAAGATTTTTTCAAAGCCTAAGTCTAGAAAATGGTTATCCATTCGGCTGTACCAAGATCTAAGAGCTTGCTTTACCCCGTACAAATCTTTCTTTAATAGATAAGCCATACCTTCATATCTTGGTACGCTGAACCCTTTTAACTGCTCAACATAAATTTCTTCTCATAACTACCATTCAAGAAAGAAGAATTCACTTTCATTTGAAAAATTTTGCAACTTTTCTGTGTTGTTATGGACAAAAGCATTTGAATTGTATCCAATTTAGCTACTGGGGCAAAAGTATCAGAAAAGTTTAGTCCAAAAATTTATGCATAGCCTTTCACTATCAATATAGCTTTGTGCTTGTTTACCAAGCCATATGGATTGAACTTTGTTTAAAATCCATTTACCTCCAATCAATTTTCTATCTTGAGGTCTTTCCACTAGCTTCTATGTTTGGTTCTTCTCTATCATGACCAACTCCTCCTTCATTGCAACCATGTATTTTTATTAGTTTTTGCTTCCTCATATCCTACAAGTTCAAAAACAACAGCATTGCATCTTTGATAAATATCATAGATTGGCCTTGTTCCCCTAATAGGTTAATCATCCACCAATTCATCATAATCAAGCTTTGGGTTATTGTCCTGAACTTGAGACTCCTCATTCCATCCCATTGTTCATCTTCAAAAAATTGAACGTCTCTACTTACCACAATCTTTCCTGATTGAGGTTGAAATATCCTATAATTTTTAAAAAATAAGCTATGGCCAATGAAGATTCCCAAATCTGCCTTCTTATCTAACTTGTCTCACTTAACTTGCGGAACATAAGAGAAACATACAAATCCAAATATCTTGAGGTTTTTTGAAACATGTTTTACATCATACCATGCCTTAAATGAAGTCTTTCCTTCCATCTACTTGTATAGACAATCTATTGAACAAGAAAGAGACAATGTTTACTGCTTCTGCCCAAAACCTTTTCGATAGATTCTTCTCATACCGCAAGCATCTCGACATCTCCATGATTGTTCTATGCTTTCTCTCGCTCACTCCATTTTGTTGTGGCGAATGAGGAACAGTAAGTTGATGCTCTATTCCAGCTTTTTTCACAAAATGAATTGAACCTATCTGATGCATATTTAGTTCCATTATCTGATCTAATTAGTTAAATTTTGCAGCCACTTTGATTTTCTATCCAAGCTTTGAACTTCATGAAAATTTCAGCAAATTCGCACTTAACTATCATAAAATAAATCCATACATTCTTGTTAGATCATTAATGAAGATAATATAATATTGTCTGTCATTGAGCGATAGAGTTCTTTGTGGACCACATGGATCGGTATGAATGAGTTGCAATTTCTTTGTAGCTCTCCATGTAAAACTTTTATAGAGAAGTCTACTCTGCTTGCCAAGAAAACAAGCATTACAGATTGAAAGATGCTCCTCCAAGTTTGTTAAATCATTTACCATTTTTCTCCTTTGCATAAACAAAGCCTTGAGATGAAAATTTCCTAACCTGTTGTGCCACATTTCCAGAAGTGCGGACTGGCTTGAAAAGGCTATTTGTTCCTCCTCCAATGAATTCAAGGAAAGACTTTTTCATTGTATTTTAATTTTGAACATTTCCTGACCATTAGGATTACTGATCAGACACACCTTGTCTTCAAATAATAATTTGAATCCATTTTCTAGCAATTTTCCAACACTTAATAAATTCTGATAAATTTCAGTAACAAATAAAACTTCATAAATAAGTTTTGCACCTTTATAAATCTATATTGCTACAGTTCCCTTTCCGGTCGCTGGGAGGCATTCACCATTTCCGATCCTGGCTCTTTATTTAACTGATCTGTCAATCTCCTTAAAAGATTTTCATCACTGGTCATGTGGTTCGTACAACCACTATCAATAATCCAACTTTCACTTGAACTTTTTCTTGCGTAACAGATAGCCACAAACAATTGTTCTCCTTGTACTTGGTCTGTAATTTGTGCTACATTTGGTTGCGGTAAACCCTTCTCTTTGCAGATTATCATGGTATGACGAAGTTTGTGACACTTACAGTATTTCATATCAGGTTTCCTCCGACACTTGAAGTGTGGATGATTTCTCCTCCTACAGTGTTGACGAGGATAATATTTTCCCTCTTTGTTTTGTTGTTATCGGTGGCAGTAACATTATTTCTTGCAGATGTAGCTTCATAATTTCCATAATTTTTCTTTTCCCTTATTTCCCTTAGCAGAACCTGAACAAAAATACAACTTGGCTTGAGGGCTCCCTCGATGAATCCCTCTTGCCTCATCATTCTTCGTAGTTCTTTGTGCCTGCAGAGCACTCAATAACTCTGACAAGCTAAGCCTTGACAGATCTTTAGTATTTTCCACTAAAGCAATATTTGCCTTATATCTCTCAGGTAAAGTAATAAGTATTTTTTGAACTATTCCGTTGTCATTAAGTTTAGTTCCAAGTATCCTTACCTTATTTTCAATCCCAAGCAACCTCTCAGAATAATCTTTAACAATTTCAGATTCCTTCATTAAATACATCTCAAATTCTCTAACAAAGTTCAGTACTATCATTCCTCTGATTCTTTCATCTCCCTCGTACTCTTACTTGAGGAAATCTGGAATTTCTTTGGCCGAGGTATATGTCATTATTCTACTGAAAATGGTGGCAGAAACTGCAGAAAAAAGACAGGATTTAGCTTTGGATTTTGTTGTATTCCTTTCCTTGTGAGTTTTAATCTGAGGCATAGCTGGATTTCCTGCCAGAGAAAGCACTTCTTAGTCTTCCTCGACAGCCTCCCACAAATCACAGGCTTCCAAATAAGCTTGCATTTTTACTGCCCAAGCTTGGTAGTTTTCTCCGTCAAAAACTGGTGGAACTATAGCAGAAAAAGAGCCTGCAGTCTCTATTATTTTAATGGTATTTAGCAGAAATAAATTTTGGATGAACACTTAGAAAAGAACCTCACAAGTCTCTCACAAGTTCCTTAAGAATTAGGGCTCTTGATACCAATGTTGAAGAACTGAAAGAACATATAAATTGAATCGGAAGAACTTATTTTATTGAACTTCAAACTGCTGAATAAATAGAGGCGCACTGCTACTGAATAGAAAATGAACTGGCTAAAAAACAGCTAACATGCCTGGAAAATAGGAACAACTATCATATGTTATCTATATAATGACTAAAAGAAAACTAATCTTCTAAAAATCTGTTGAAGACTCCAACGGATCCTGAGACATGTACCAACACTGATCCTCAAAGCTGAGGTTCCTTACTAGCTTCTGTAGACAAAGAAATCAGTTATAGAATACTTATAAGGTTATTCAAGATACTAGATTAGTTTATTTCTTTAATCACCAGCAGCTAGCTGTTGAGTGTTGATTATAGATCAATTAGTACTTGATCTAAAATCACGTCAAGAGAGCAATCTTGAGGAAAAGTAATTGTTTCACATTCTTCATTGTTCATCTTTTATGGAGTATTAGATTTAGATTCAATAGCTGCAAATTAATTTACCTCCTACATTGTTGTTGCTGTTGTTTTTATGATTCACTTTTGATTCTCACAACAAATTTATTTATATTGAATCTATTTTGATTAGTTCTTCATAATTTATTTGTTTCATCAAGTCTTGAATAGGGTTAAACTCCTTTTCTTTTGTTAAATTTTCAAACTTCTGCATGTTCTTTGTGATAACAAAATCATGCAGTTGTGAGAAAGAAATTAACAATTGGTCGTTATTTTGCTGAAATTCCAAGCTTTTGAGTATTCTTTGTGATAACAAGTTTATCCACTTCTAAATAACTAGTGGTCATTAGTAATCTGTTTGTTGAATTTTCAAGCTTCTTTATAATATCAATTATATGCATTTTTATTAGTCAATGTATATGAAGGCTTAATTCGTTAGTATAACATCAATAGCTGCTATTTGACTTAGTGAGCAGCTAATTAATAGTGTGTGGAAATATAAAATTAAACACATCAATGGTAAGTTTCTTTTGAGTTATAAGGATATAAATATTTGTCAGTTAAACAAAATATGAAACTGCATATATTATAACTTGAATTACAACAGTATATACTCTATTCTTTTTGTATATAAATTATTTTATATTGACAAGATACATATATGCAATGCCCTAAACTAATAATTATAATTGAGCAGCAATTATTGTAATCTTTAATATGCTATTAATAAATTACAATTGGATGGAGAAAATGTCAAAGGTTACTGCAATTCCATCAATTAATACTAATGGTGTGTTCGATACAGAGGAAAATATTTTTTATAAAATTATTTTTTAAAGAAAATCAGGGTTGGATCTATCATAAGGTCACTAAAACAATGGCTTGGTCCCAACTTTTTGGAGCCCATACTTTTCAGAAAAAAGAATTATATGTATTTTTACATTTTAAGAGAAAATTTTAGGAGAAAATAGAATAACATTTTTATGTTTTAATGTGGAGAGTGTTGAGAAAATAAAATAGTTTTTGATATTGTAGTATCTTTTTAAAGTGGTGTAACACCTCGAAATTTGAGCTAGAATTTGAATCGTTCTATGTACATGCTTAAGTTCAGGTCCTATGAATTCCCACTTGATCTTAGTTATAAAATCCTTAATAAAGTGTGGAAGTAGTGTTTGATGTGATTCAAGATAACCAGAAGCTCTTAGCACAAAGTTAAGTTCAACGCTTTTCTACCGACCTAGTTTTGATGCCATTTCATGCATGAGTCAACTTTAAATGAATATATCTCTTAATATATGAAGATTTGTGTGACCCATAACCTATCCATATAATTTTCATTGAGTCTAGTTCTAACTCAACAAACTACGTGTCATTTTGAGGTCGGAGTAAAACATTATGGGCATTTTACTAAGGTCTGCACTGTAGTGAATTTTTTTGCAGGATTGTGTTGAGTTTCCACAAGTCAGACTACAACCCATGAAGTGAAACATCATGATTCATACTGTGATACGTGGAATACTGTCTAAAGGTTGTTTTTGAGCCCCGATTCCGACGATTAAATACCACGACTCGTGATGTGCAAGATCACGAGTCGTACTGTTATTCGTTCATTTCTTAGCTGAAAACTACTTTTCTAGCCCAATTCCTACAAATTTACTTCACGAGTCATGAGTTGTCATACCACAACTCGTGGTATACACTTGTAGAATTATCATACCACAACTCGTTATATGCCATACCACGGATCATAGGGTTGACTCGTGGTGTGCTATGACTATTTTCTCAGGTTAATTTATTCTTAACCCAAGGGTATTTTAGACTATTCCTTCGATACCATTATCTTTAATCAACCATTTTAGGATATTTTTACACCTAGTATAAATACTAAAAAATTTATAATTCACTTCTTATTTCCCTCAAACACCTAAAGAATTCTCTGAAAAAGAATCAAAAGTTTCTCTCAAGAACTGTACGCTTAAGGTTGCACCTAGGCTTCGAAGTTTCAACTTCTTCAAGAGATTCTTCTAGGGAATTATTAACAATCAAGTATGAGATATTCAATGAGAGTTTTCTTAAAACTCTCATGCCAAATTTTTTAATTTTTAGTAAGATCTATGATTTCTTCAATCTAGGGTTCAAATCCTAAATTTATGAATTTCACATATATTGTCTCTATGATATTAATTATACAAGATTTACATGTTTTATAATTTATACCATTTTTTTTATATGTTTTACATAAATTATAGTCAACTAGAATGTTTAGTTAACTTATCTTGAATTTTCATGGATTTAAAGCTTATTTCAAGAAACCTTATGAACTAGTGTTGAAACCTTTACGAAATTGACTTATACATATTACATGAATTACAAAGTTCACACATGACCAACAATACAAGAAAATTAAGGAGTTCTATCTCATTTATCATTTTAAGCTTCGAACATCTAAATATGCCCCTTTTAAGAACCTTTTTAAGAATATGAGCACCTGTATATTTTAAGAGAATTATTTAGCACTAAACGGGTTAGCTTAGGCCATTAGTGAGGATGAAGTTAATCAGAAATATTTTGCCAGCACAGGTTCTCTATGATAAAACTTGTTAAGGATCCTTTCTTTAGAAATTACAAGCTTAGTTCTAGCTGTGACACGTTAGAAAGAACTCTTTGCCAGTGTCGGTTATAAGACAGTTAATATTTTCCAGTGTGGACCTTAAGACACCGAACTCTACGTTGCTCATTCGTAGTTTCTGTTGATTATAAGAAACTCCCACTTCATGACTAAGATTTATAAGACTAAAAACTGATTTTTTGACCCAGTTAATTATAATTCACTTTTAATTGATTAAACTTGATATGAGATTTACACTTGTATGCTTATTTTAGTACTTGGGTAACTGCACGAGTTTATTTTTTCCAACATTATGTTATTTATCATGTTCTATGCATATACTCCCGTACCAGTATATTCGATATACTGACCCATTTTGGTTGTGTCCTTTTATGACTAATGCAGATACAAGTTTTTAAGGCCATCTTCGTGGGCGCTAGAACATACATTTAGAACAACTTGGTGAGTCCTTACATGTCGTGGACTAAGATTTACTAAATTTTTTTAATTTATTCCATTTATTTTATGTTAAGAAATATCGGGGATTGTCCCAGTAGTTCACCCTAGTTCACTAGAGATTTCAGACATAGAATTAAATATTAGTAGTTTACTTATGTTTTTCTGTTTTTATGGCCGACGCATGAGATTGTCTAGATTCTTTATTTGCTAACTTAGTAAATTTTCATGCTTCATTAGTTTGTTTCCATTGTATGTTTAGTGTTATGAATTTCAAGTTTATGTAATCAAACCCCAAATTT
>JBDJHY010000008.1:2475597-2489496 GCA_039654485.1 Withania somnifera | reverse complement strand
AATGGAGTAACTCTTTCCAGTAGGCCATCCAAGAGCCACTGGTTTTTGATTTCGTCAGTACCTTTGTGAACAGGGTTATGTTCATTTCCTTTTTCCTGGTCACAGTGAAAATAAGAGAGGAAAGAGCTGCACGTTAGGAACCAAAGAGAGGTCACAATGCATATGGCGTGAACTTAACTCTTCCTCACATGCGGCCCTAATTTTTTCTCATGTCTAAGCATGTGAAACTTCTTTTTGACAAAGGTTGACAGTTCTGGACCTCTGCTCTGTTTGAAAAGTGTAAGCAATTTAGACTTGAATTCCCTCACCCCTATCTATACCTAGATTTGTACCCCGAATCTTAAAATTTATATCATGGAGTATTCAACCTCTACATCGGCACCTGTATCGGACATCTGCACCCGAGTTTGAGCAACTTAGGGTTCAAAACCTAATGCTTTACTGTGTTGAGATGATCCAGTAAACAAATGGTATGCTCTCTAACAACTTAAGTT
Source organism: Withania somnifera (assembly GCA_039654485.1). Classification (NCBI taxonomy): domain Eukaryota; kingdom Viridiplantae; phylum Streptophyta; class Magnoliopsida; order Solanales; family Solanaceae; genus Withania; species Withania somnifera. Next base: position 2,489,002 of record JBDJHY010000008.1, on the reverse strand, counting down.
TGCAAATGAGATGATCGCACACTTCAATATGGTATTAGAGCAACACTCGAGGGTGTGACCTAGAAGTCAATGAAGTGGGTTAAAAAACCATGAGGTCTAAGATCTTTGGTTCAAATCTCAGTTGAGACAAAAATTACTATGTAATCCCATCTGTTCTAACTTTGGTGGACTGAGTTACCTGATACCTGTTGCTGGTGAGCAGTGACAGGTATTCCATGAATTTTAGATGAGGTGCGTGAAAGCTGGCCCGGACACCACTGTTATAAAAAAAATGGTATTAGAGTAATAGTTTATTAATCCACCTAACTAACGTTACGAGCCTTAGTCTCTAGGTCATAGTTGTGTCTCTTGAAACCTGATTCGATGAAAAGTCTCATAAAATTCTAGAACAATCTTTTTGCACGCTCAAAAAGGTTTAGAATCTTTGAATATAGATAATACTAATGGTGATAGTTATATCGAAAAAGGCCACCTCATAGCATCCAAGGGAACTCTATTCCATTGAATGAGAAGGATGAAACTTTAGAAATTCCAAGGAGGCCATAACAAGATCTTAAACCAAGGAGTTTAATGATAAGATCAATGAGCTTCAATCACGGATCCAAAAATATCTTGTTGGGAAAGAAGAGCTTGAGCCCAAGAGAGATGAATTGTTCAAATGCTTCATTTATTTGGTGGCCCCAGTTGAAGTCCAAGAGGAGGAATATTAGGGTCCAAATTTCAGCATCGAAGAAGTCCAAAGTTGTGTAAAAAGAAGCTCAAAATCAGCCCAAAAGGATGCCAGTTTTAGCCCGTAAGTGGAGCTGAAATCAGCAGCCCAATCAAGCCCAAATAGGGCTCAAAAGGCACAACCAAAGGAGCCGAAAAAGTCCTTAATTCAGCAACAATTATTAGGGTTTTAGTTTTTACCTTGGCCACAAATTTATTAGGGTAGTAGGAGCCAATTTATCAGAAATTTCAGAATTTGGGAAGAAATTCCTAAGAGTATCAAGCAAGCTTTTAAATGTTCAAAATTCATGATGGTATTCTGTTACTAGGTGTGTAACAGTTAGGACAGCTTCCCCCAATACTATTTCAGAACCCTTTTGTGAAACAATAATGATCTAGTAATGTCAAGTAACAAACTATTTGTTTTCTTTGCTGTCCCATTTTGTTAAGAAGTATTGACACATGAAGATTCATGAATAATTTCCTCTTTCTTGAAGAAACTAGAGAGGTTTTGATTGAAGTAGTCCTTGGCATTGTCGGATTGGAATCTTTTAATTGTCACATCAAATTGTGTTTTGATCAGATTAAAAAGGTAGAAGAATTTGACTGACATCTGAAATTTTTTTAACAAATAGATCCACATTACTCTTTTCCAATCATCAATGAGCCACACAAATAATTTAGCACCAGAAATATTAGGAACGGGAGAAGGTCCCCAAATATCATTATGAATAAGAGAAAATGGAGTCTAACATCTTTTGTTACTAATTGGAAAGGAAACACGTTTGTGTTTTGCAATTTCACAATCATCTCACTGAAAAGACTCAACAACCAAATTTTTGAATGAAGATGGAAGCATCATTCTGATTACATGAAAGGGAGGATGACCTAAGCAACGATGATAGAGCCATACTTTCTCTGTGTTAGACTTAAAAGATTCAGAGAAAAATGAACTAGATAAAGAATTCTTAGTTGTATCTTTACAATTGTGGAAATCCAGACAATAAAAACCATCTTTCTCACTAGCACACCCAATCATCTTTGTTGTGTTTCGTTCCTGAAAAAAACAATATGAAGGGAAGAAAGTTACTTAGCATTTGGAATCTTTGGTGAGTTTCCGGATAGAAATGAATTTTCGAATAAATTTGGAACATGAATGACATTTTAAGTATCAAAGACTTTCTCAGTGGTATGTCTCTTTATCCAGCTACAGTAATAACTGAACCTTCGGCTATAGTTTTTTTTATAGCAAGACAAGGGGATATGATATAAAGAGATGAGAGGAACTAGTCATATGATTAGTTGCCCCAGAATCAACCAACCACAGTGGAGAAAGTTTGTCTGAGAAATTAGGAATAAAAGAGGAAGAAATACATATGAAGGCCAATGAACAACTACCTTCCAAACCTGAGGGGACCTGTGGATTTTTTTCATCAGTCAGAGGGCTGCTAGTTATATGGGCCTTTTTTCCATCACTAGTATTTTCGTTTGAAGGTCTACCATTGAATCTCTAGCACCTCTCACGGGTGTGTAGATAATTTTTTGCAGTAGGTACAGTAAAGATTGTCCCTATTAATTGGCTGTTTGAAGGAACCCGAGGGCTTGACAGTGCCCTTTAATTTTGAAACTCCAGATTCTTTTGAACTTGTCCTTTTTGTTATAAAAACTTATTCTTTAGTAATTTGAGCTTCAAACATAACACTTCTCCATCCTTTTTCTGTCCTTATAGTAGCCATTGTTTCGTTCAATGATGGAAGATCTTCTTTTCCAAAAATTTGCACTCGTACAACATCAAATTATGCATTTAGTCTTGCAAGAAAATTATAAATGCTTTGTCAATAAATCTTTTCAAAATCACAACATCATATTTACACCCCATTTGAATGCATTGATAATGATCCATTTCTTTTTGTAAACCCGGTAAGAAGTTGGAATATTCAGTGATAGATCAAGCTCCTTGTTTTGCTGCAGAAAGTTTTGTTTTTATCTCATAGATCTTGTAGCATCATGGACTTTAGAGTACGTATCCACTATTGCATCCCAAATTTCCATAGCGGTGCTCAGAAACATAACACTAGCACCGATTTCTGGAAGCATGGAGATCCATAACCAAGACATCATCATTGCATCATGTTCACCCGATGCATCAAACTTGGGATCTTCTTTAGATGGTCCTGTACCGAGGAGGTCTTTTAATTTTCCTTTATCCTTTGAAAGGGTACAAGCTAGTTGAGCCCATTTTAGGTAATTTTTTCCATTCAATCGATAAGAGTCTTGAATGTTTTGCAAATCTCTAATTGAAATGTTAGAACTATTCTCTACAGTTGCAGAAAAATTTTCGGCGGCTGAAATATTTGCAAACATGGTTTTTGACTGGTTTCAGTCTTTGGGCAGATAAACATAATAAAAGGGATTTTTTAAGACAAGATGAATGAAAAACCTGGTAAAAAATAAGCCTAAAGCTCCGATACCATATGGAAAGAGTAAGATAGTTGAATAATTTCATTCATATGTTTTTATGTCATATACATGGCTTTATATACATAAGAGGTTGTGGAACAAAATTTCCTAAATCCCATGAAATCTGGGATTGCATAGAATTATATATTTACACCTATGTTGCTCGGACTCTTCACTTTCGGTGCTGCACCAGTGTTGACACGACATGGGTGTGGGATTCTTACCCGATCTGGTCTGATTTTGGGTACTTTTACCCAAATAGACCGAGAAATTTCGGACAAATTCAATAAAAGGAGTGATTTTTAAGTAATTTGAAGAAAATAAAATACCTTGTATATAAAAATTTCTATGTCAATCATTTTTCTTTTATCACCTTTTATGACTCTCCTTTTGATCAATATTTTCTCCTCAAGTTTTCCACACGATGTCTCATAATTTAGGAACTATAACTCTATTTTTAGATATTTAAATAATTTTTAGCCGAATTCCCCCACTCGTATTCATACCTAGATCCATATCTTGATCATGAAGGATCCAACCTCTGGATCCGCACCCTTATTAGATACACGCACCCGAGTTCGAGCAACTTAGTTTTGCACAAGGAAAAGAATCATAAATATGATATTCTAGATTACAACAATTATCCTAAGATTTTATAGGATCAAATCTTGATATGAAGAGTATCTTCCTAGATATCCTCTATCAACCAACAAAAATTAATCATAATACTAATAGAGTCAATTCAAGAACTAGGTCAATAGTGATCTAGACCCCTATTTTGAAGAAATTAGATGCAATAATTACTATAAAATTAATAACCTTCTTTAATTAACTCTAATAGAAGCCAGATCAATATTAAAATAATCATACTTCCTAAAGAATGTTTATTGTAAGGTTGCAGGATAAATTCATATTCATGACACACAAAGGTGTAGAGAGAGAAACCTCTCAATAGTATAATAGAAATATTCTTGTTATGATTAACAAAATTCACTCATATACTATCCGAAATAGCACGGGACTTGAGTTGAGGATCTATCGAAAACGTCTCTACCTCAATTCTGATGTAGTGGTATGGACTGCGTACACTCTACCCTCCCTAAGAAACCACTTTTTGGGAATATATTGGGTATGTTGTTGTTGTAAATGCTAAAATCTAACTAGGAAACTCTAAACTAGAAAAGCATGTAAAAGTTATGCCAAAATTCGTCCAAAACTACCTAATACAAATAGGAAAGAAGTTGCTAAATTTGCACAAAGGATTACACTTCTGGTGCATGTAATTTGCCCAATTTGCTACCGTTTGGGCTTGACTTTTCCAGCTCCTTTGGCAACGTTACACGTCTAATTTGGGCAGAAGTTCCTATCCTTTAGTGGCTCCTCTTGGGGTCCATGTGGACCATTTCTCTTTGGGCTTCATTTGGGCCTGATCTTTGTTTTTTTTTTTTTTGGGCTTGGACTATGAAAAATATATAGCACTTTTAGGGCTCATTCTTGGGCATTTCTTCCATGATGAACATCTTCTTAGTTACCCAATGAAGCCCGTCAGTCATTAATGTTTGCCACCGTTAGTGCTATCTCTTTGTCATGCTATCTTTAGTATTTTTTAGTGGCTTCTTCACTTCCAAATTTCTTTACTGAGCCGAGGGTCTGTCGGAAATGATCTCCCTACCTCCCAAGGTAGGGATAAGGTTTGTGTACAAACTGCCCTCCCTAGATCTTACTGGTGAAATTACACTACTTATGTTATTGTTATAATCTTCAAATGCTGTATCTTGCTAATTCAAAATGCTTTGCGAACAACACTTGCACTTACGGGTACTGAGTATTGACTATTTCTATGTGGTTGTAACACTGCAATTTGAAATTTGCCTGGAATCAAACTGTTTATGTCGTCTTTCAGTTTCAAATTCCAAATTGTCGCTACTAGCTTTTGGAATTTTCATTAAAATCTCTTTGCTGCTCATTGGTGTGTTGCAGGTAATCTATACAACTTTGTTGAAGGTATACGTGAAAGGAGGTTTGTTTGAGAAGTCAAAGGCACTACTTAAGGAGTTAGAGGCTCTTGGCTATGCTAAGGATGAGGTACACTTATTACTTTACGATTTCATGTGTTAAAAAACTTCCCAAACATTTCATTTTGCATTCTGGTTCATAGTATATTTTCTGATAAGATTATTGACATAAAATGATAAACTCATAAGGAAGAAGTATACACTTTTAGGTTCTATGTTACATGGATTCTTGGTCATTTTCAGTGATTGATGTAAACACAAAAAGATAATGATATAGCTGTGCATCATTAAATTCAAATATGTTATACATTATCCATGGTGCACGTCTCCAGTATATTCTCCACATGGAGTTGCAGTTTGGAAGATATCATCAGTCTATGAAATGAGTTTCAAGAGAAATAGGGTTAAAAGTTGGTGATGGCTGAAAACTAAATTTTGGATGACAAAAGGTATGGCAAATTTCTATGGCAGAAACCTTCCCTGATTTGTTTAACACAGCGATTAATAAAAAGCGTAGTGTAGCTGACTGTTGGGATAGAAGAAGCTGGAAATTTCAGTTTAGAAGGAATATTAGTAATTGGCAAATCAAATGTAAGCGAGTTACTGTTGAGTTAATCTCTTTGAAAGCCACACAGGAACATTCTTTGTACTGGATAGGTAGTAAGGATGGTGCATTCTCAGGAAAATCCTATTAGTACTCGTGAAGAATGCTCCTAGAAATGGTTTTGAATGATCATGGAAGATGATTTGGAATTTGGTAAACAAAATCTCCAAGAAAAGTAGCATACTTTAGCTGGATGTACACATAAAGTTGGTGCTAATCTGCATTTTGTTATTCTGCTTTTGTTGTACTAAACTGAACTCAGGTGATATAGAATCAATCCAAGATGTCCTAGACATCATTTAGGGTTGGTTTTATTTCGCAAATGCTGTATCTAATTTCCCTTTATAAATATTGTTTACCATACTACCTAAATACTAGTTTATTGTACAAAATATTACCTGTTTCAAAAAAAAAAAAAAAAAGTTTTTAACCGAACCCCCATATCCGTATCTGTACCTAGAAACATACTCCAAAATCTTAAAATTTGGATCATAAAGGATCCAATCTCTAGACCCGCACCCATACGGGGCAACTGCACCCTAGTCCGAGCAACTTAGATTCAAATGTTTTCGTTATTTTTTCCTTATTTTATCTCCTAATGTTAAGAAAGTGCTTCTGATTTTTGTCATCCATCTACTGAAAGTAGTATTTCTGAAGTTCTTCACTTATAGGTTGTTTGCTCTTACATTAATTCATGTTGTACTTTTGAGGATTCAGTGCCTTATGAAATACTACTTACAGATGCCATTTTGTCTCCTAATGGATGGCCTGGCAAAATCTGGACAACTTCTTGAAGCAAAATCAGTATTTGATGAGATGATGGAAAAACAGGTGAAAACTGGTATGTATCATTCATACCATGGACTGGCTATTGCCCATTCTTAAATTTCTAATAACGAATGTTGGAGTTCATTGTGAGAGGTATTAGCGAAATCAATGAATATATGTTCTTGAGCTCTTCAGTGTTTCTCAAATATACTTGGTGCTTTTTGCTTCATCTGTTTGTTCAGCCAAGATATACTTTAGCTGGTTTGAGCATATTGTTTGCATACTCCTTGATATGTTGAAGCTGGTCAAATTACTTTGCGATATTTTATGTGCTGCGTCTGCACAGATTCTCTGTGCTCTCAAACAATGGGCATTGACCATTGCTATTTGCCTTATCTATCACTTTAGTATTTCCAAGGGGTGGTTGTAACCTTAGATTACCAACTCGATGTTGTCTTCTTCCTTGCGCCCTATTGTTGCCTCACTTTATTATATTTGAGGGGTTCACCTGAGTAATGCTGTTTGCACCCCTAACATATGCACTCTTTTGTGATTTATAGGTTATCCTATTTATTTTAATGATTTGCACCCTTCATCTCCTTAGTTCCTTGCAGAACCTAAAAGATCCATTTTCTCTACTATTTATGAGGGAAAAATAGGAAAGGTATGATAAAATAATATAAAAATAATGAAAATTTAAAAACCAAAGCCCCCCCTATTTTCGGATAAATATGTCCCTATGAGTGGCTACGACAATCTTTATATGTTTTGCCAATCGTTCCTACTATCGAAAAATAAGAGCACCTGGCTTTGCCCATTCACAAGGCAGAAAAAAAATTGAATAACAGATTAATGCTCATTATTCTCCGGTCAAAGAATCCGTATGACTCCATTTATAGCTTTACTCCACTCCGAGTAATTTTTGTGTAGTCTCTTCTCATCCCTCAAGATATACTCAAGATTCCTTAGAACTTTTAGAAAGATGAAGACACGAAATTAGACAAATGACACAGCGCAACTATTGATTTTTAGTTTTATTGTCATAAAAGATCTGTTTTATGCTTTCACTTAGCTCTTCCAAATTTAATTTTTTAAATAATTCTCTAGCTTATCTAGACTTCCAACTTTATTGTGGTGTTGAGTTGGCCACCAAGACTCCTCTATCTACCTCTTGAAGGTTGTGTTGTTTGAGAAAGTACTTAAAGCCATGTCTTCCTTGGCACAGCTAGGAATATTTCAAGAAGCCATGTCTTCTCATTGAATTACCTAGGAATACTTCAAGATTTTCTGGGTTCCCACTGTTTTTAATTGGTTGTTTGGGTTGAATCTTTTCTCTTTTTCATACATATGAAAAACTTGATGGTTTTGATAAAATTAATGAACCTGTGAATAATGGGGAAGAAGTTCAACAATATTAGTTGCGTTTTTTCCTATTTTACCATCATAAATAATTGAGAAAATGGATCTTTTAAGGTTTAGCAAGGATTACGGAGATTAAGATGTAATTATTGAAATAAATAGGATAAGCTGTAAATCACAAAAGAGTGCATATGTTAAGGGTGCAAATCGCAAATTAGTCAGTTGCTGCACATGGCTTAGAGTTTTATGTTCTATGTTGTTTTACTTGTAATTTATATTAATTTGATTTGTTCTTTTGGTTATAAATTGGCAGATGGCTACTCCTATAGCATTATGATTTCAGCATTCTGCCGTAGTGGGCTTCTCGAAGATGCAAAAAAATTAGCTTCTGAATTTGAAGAAAAATATGACAAATATGATATTGTTATTTTGAATGCGATGCTCTCTGCATACTGCAGAGCAGGAGAAGTGGAGAATGTGATGAGCATGATGAAGAAGATGGATGACTCTGCAATTAGTCCTGATTGGACTACCTTTAATATTCTTATAAGATATTTCTGCAAGGAGAAGCTATATTTGCTTGCCTATCATACCATGGAGGACATGCATAGAAAAGGTCATCAGCCAGAGGAGGTAGGTAGACGTAAAAAGAACACTCCTTTTTTTAATCAATAAAAGAAATGAAAGTGGCACTTGTAGCAGGATTAACCGTTATTGGTCTTCTGTGCGCGGTTTAACATTCTAGAGACCCCAGACCAGCTTTCTCACCAGATTAAGATAACCTCCTAAACTACATTTTGTTACTTGGGTTTATGGCCCAGTATTTGAGAAATCAATATACTCAACTCAGATGCTTGCATGTGTTTGTTGATATGTGTCACTGCAGGGTTGCTCAATGAGACATTGAATCATAGAAATGGACTAAACTGCAGTGATCACGGTTTTTGCAACCATCAAACTGATGACATAGTTGTGGCGTAGTAAATCAGAGTGGCTTAAATTGGAACAGATCTGATTATGCACTCTGCGAGAGAATACATGGAATCAAAACTTTGTCCTTATGGTTGATTTGAGTCAGAAGTTGACACATATGGGTTGCTTAATGAGACATCTAATTATAAATGGGAAAAAGCTCAAAATATGCTATCGAACTATTAGAAGTGAATCATTTATGCCATGCATTAAAAGTTTGGCTCATCTATGCCACTACCGTTACAAAAGAGGTTCATTTGTGCCACTATTTTTTTAACAATGGTTTCTAAAACCATATTTGCCACGTGGCCTCTTATTATAGGTCCACGTCACCATTTGAATCTTTTTCTAAATAAATGTTTTGGCAACTTTACCATCTTCTGTCTTCCTCTAGCAAAGAGCTTAGCAACAAAAGCCTCCATCAAAGCCCTGTTCTTGGAATGCTCTTTGCACTCTTCAATTTCTTCTTTGTCAAAGTGTTGTGACTCACAACACCTAAGCTTTTCTTGAGGTATGAGGAGACAAACCATTGTTGGGAAAAGGTTTTGATGACTTTTTCCGATGGATAACTCTCTGAAATGTCTTAGCTAACCTGCTTTTACTAGGAGCTGGAGATGGTCTCACGGAGTCCATTTTGATTCAGAGAATACAGAGAGGAAAAATTGGTGGATTTTATGACATGAAAAATGGACTGTTGAAAGTTTGAATTGGAATTGATTTGTTTATGCACTCCACAAAGAATACATGGCATCAGAATTTTTTCTTTTCGTTTTTTTAAATAGCAACAGAGTCAAATCATCTAGTTTGGTGACCCAGGATTGCTGATGCTCAGATTTTTTTTTAATTTGTTAGGTATTCCCCTTTATTTTGCACTAATGTATAACTAGCGTAAAATCGCTGGATAGCTGGTAAAAGGATTTGTCTTTTTCCTCTTTTGAATAGAGTAAATGAGTTTCTATTTCTCTTTTTAAAGAGTTCCTTCTTCTACCTTGGAAAGACATAAATGTCGGGTTGCTCTGTTCTTTATCTTCTTGAATCCATTAGTGCTTTAAGTTTGGTTTAGCTTTCTCACGGCATTGTTGAATCTTTTGATGATTCTTGGAAAATTTGCATGGGTTGCTAGTTGTACACTATAAATTGTTAATTATATTGAAAAAGATGATGTAGATGTTGCCCCTAGTTCTCACTCTCTTTCTCCAACTTCTTCCTTTTTCAGGGACGTTGTTCCTCTTTAATTTATCATCTTGGTAAGACAGGAGCACATTCAGAAGCATTTTCTGTATACAACATGTTGAGATATAACAAAAGAACCATATCCAAAGCCCTTCATGAGAATATTTTGCACATTTTGATTGCTGGACGCCTCCTGAAAGATGCTTATGTTGTGGTCAAGGTATTCCATACCTTCTTTTTCTAGCAATTTCCATCTGTATTTGCTGTTTCTTATGAACAATCCTAATGTAATCATTAGGAATATAGGACAATGCAGGATTTATCTCCCGACCAGCTATCAAAAAATTTGCTGTCAACTTCATGAGGTCTGGCAATATAAACTTAATCAATGATGTGATGAAGACCATGCACAGCTCGGGCCACAAGATTGATCAGGTAACTATTAGTTTTAATTCTCCTTTATGATTATTGTACTGAAAAAGCATCATCCTTTAGAATATGATGGGATATGGACTTAATTAATGATAAGATGAGAAGGTCATCCAATTTTCTGGAGACAACCAACAAGATTGATTTAACTCTATATCTGTCTGACTGAGCATGTCCATTGATATTACTTAGTAGGTTTGCGTTTTGTTTGTTCTCTTGCACTCTCTTGTGTTGTTCTAATATGAATCATGGAGCATATCTTAGTTGACATAACCTAAGTGATCATCATGAACCAAGAAAAGGTGAAATCAGTTTTATCTTGAAATGAGAAAAGGATATATTCAAGGAAGTATGTCAATAGGCCATTGGAGAATGTATTTTTTCTATGGAAAATCGTTTATATGGGAAATTTTAAAATTAGGGGGAACAACACAAACATGACAAGTTTATATCCAGTATGTTACCGTAATCTACTATAAAATGTAAACAAGGCAGATAATTAAAATATAGATAACTTTCAAACATCAGACACGGAGAACATACTCGTCGATTTCAAAAATTCCAACTTTGTCTACAATAGTTTGAATTTGTCAGCATCTTCATAATGGTTAAGGAAATTGTTAAATAGTACCTTCAAGTGGCGTAGTCAGGAATATGGTGTTCCATTTTGAAGAAGGAAATAAACAAATTCCTGATGAATGAGTGCTCCAAAAAAATGTTAAATCAGACTACATGCTATTAATGAAATCATAGTGACGCACTGCCTCCCGCGATAGAACTATCAATTGTATAAATTAAAACTAATGCCAAACTAACTTGAAGAAATTTTTAAGTGAAAATATAATTCATATACATTGGTTATAGAATTAACAATTGTATAAATGAAAACTACAGTAAAAACTTAATAAAGGAAATCTCAGTTGTGAAAATACCATTTCAGTATGTTATTATAATTGAACCTGTCAAAGTTGTATCTCTTATTGCTTTGTCTGGTTTCATGGAAGCTTTAACAATTTATGGATTGGTTGTAACATTTGCATGTTTATTTGCAAATCCTTTTGCTTGAAATATGAAAAATAAATATATTTTGAAATATTTTTATAATATTACTCCTAGGTATTATCTCTATTAAAAAGGAAATGTCAAAGAGGTTTGGTATGATATGTTTTTTGAATAAAAATATTTGTTTATTACTTAGTTGATTATTAGTTATTGTTCGTTTTATAATTTGGAAAACAAGTTCAAACAAAATTCTGAAGAAAGATGCGACTATAGGCTAAAGAAATTAATTTAATTTCTCATTTAACTGATGACGAGAAGTTCACACAAGTTGGTCCAACTCGCTTTTTCCGTACAAAGTAAAGGGAAATGTTGGCATTAGAGATTCGAAATTGTGAATTTTCTGACCTATTGAACACCTTGTGCCACTGGGCTGAACCTTGTAATTGGGTAAGGGTGCTGTAATTACAATTTATATTCTCGATATTCAATAATTTTTAACCTGTATACACAATGTAATTTTCTAGCAAAGGGTGTTCGATTGACCAGCCTTCCTCCACTGTAGCGCCAGCACTGCCCGCTGCAATAACGTCGTCCGAAATGGCTAAATCTGAACTGACAATAACTTAAAAAAGAATATCATAAGTCTAAATTAATTCAGTATTGCTTCAGAAGAATATGAAAGATGCATCAAGCGATAATCCTATTTCAGTGTTCTTAACATCGTCACTATTCTCTTTAGGTCTTGATTGTAATGGTTTGTCAACTTCTAAAATCAACAACAAACTAGCTCACCAATGTGAGAAATCAGAGGCCAAAGTTCAGGTAGAGGATACCCAAACTGTTGCAAAGCATGGAGATGTGTTGGCGGCATCAAACAGAGAAAGTACAATCATCCAAAATGGTTTATATAAATAGGCGACATTAAAAGATTAAAGAGGAAGAATTAGCTAATAAGTCTAAATATTTTCAGAAGATTAGAAGATTAATTTGGATCAAACAAAGCAACAGTTAAGTCCAAATATGTTTAGAATATTCGGGGCACTACTTACAAGGTACACACCCTCACCCTAGGCAAAAAATTACTTTGTATATATAAGGTATTTTTAAATTTTTAGTGCATGTGTATGAACTTCTGATCTGCCACTGACTACTATAACTCCTATTGACTTGCCTTTGGTCCCCTCCCCCCTCTAACCCCCCAATACACACACCCTGTCTGACCTTGTCCTTTTCAAGGAAGAAGAAAAAGAAAGAGCCTCTCTTCTTTAATGAAGTCTAGTTCGGGGAAGAAAAACTATTAAAAATAGGCAAATGTGTGTCCGTCCAAGGGAAGTTTTAGTTCTCAAAAAGAAAAAAGTGAAAAAGAGGCACTGATCTATGAATTTGGACATTGTACTAGTATCTATAGGAAGGACTAATTGCTAATTAGATTCTGTCTAGTATTTTGGAGGAACCTATTCTAACTTGAATCTGGATTGCACTGGGTTTACACCTGTTTGTTAGACATCCACGTGACTTACAGAATTTGGTTGTTTTTTGCTGTTGTTGAATTTTAGCAAACATGACTTTAACATTTAATCTGTACCATGCCTTGACAAAGATACTAAATCACCTCTTTCTTGAAACCCTCTTCTCAGGGGTTATTTGATATGGCTATATCACGCTACATTGCAAAACCAGAAAAGAAGGAATTACTTCTCCAGTTACTGAAGTGGATGCCTGGTCAAGGTTATGCCATTGATTCATCGACTAGAAATTTGTTTCTGAAGAACTCTAATTTATTTGGCCAACAACTTACTGCTGAGGCATTGTCCAAGCAGCTTGTGATGTCAAAAAAGGTGAAATCTCACAAGGAAAATGCAAGAGGACAGAAGCTGGATGGCTTTGTTGGACATTAGTTTACTGTAGAGAGAAC
>JBDJHY010000008.1:2460050-2471649 GCA_039654485.1 Withania somnifera | reverse complement strand
TAATATGTCTTTTCATATTTATCCGCATTAATTGTAGTAGTCCTCCGCTTCAGCTACGGACTACGGGGTTTGGTTCTCCTATTGGTGGTATAGTAGGTGCCATCATGATCCTAGAAATCAGGTCGTGACACTCAATTACACAATTTTTATGATTGTGCATTTGGTGTAAATACCCTGAAATAAACTAAAAATTGAGAAAAAAGTGGAAAAAAAAATATTAACCAAAGCCCAAATAAAGATAGGAGCTTGTCTGGTGGGATGGAAAGTTAAGGGAGTTCAAATAACACCCTCTCTAAAGTTTTTCCTAAAAGAATCAAGGTGAAGGTTAGACAAAGGGCCTTATGATACGAGGGGCAAGGTGAGGCAGCTTGCCTCGCATTTCATGGTATAACAGACCTGCCCAATTTTTGAGCTTTTCCTTGTCTGATTGATGGACCCTGCAAGATGTTTTGAACACTATATATACCATATACTTATGCATTTCCTAAATAGAGTTCAAATTTTTTTAAGAAAATATGCAGTACACACACAAAAGAAAGAAAAAAAAAAAAAACAATATTCTTTGGTTATTTCTTTAACTCTTAAAGTATATTATTTTCTTTGTCATTTATGAAGTTTACCTTATAATATTAGTGGATAGTTTGATGAAAACATAGACAATGAATCTCATTTATTGATCCACAATTGCATTAAAAATAAAAAGACCTGGTGAACACTCTCCCACCACGATTTATCTTGTAGGACCCACTAAGGTCTTACCTCTAAGGTTATCCCTTTTTATAAATGAGACTCTAAGGCTTCTCCTAAGGAGATAGAAATCATCAAATCTTCTATCCTAATATCCCACAAATTGTAGAGTATAATAATCATAATTCCTCTAGTGATATGACCATCATCGTGTCAATTTGCTGTATTGCCAACCCTACCCTTTTTAGTAAAAGAAGGGTCTCCCTCAAATCTAAAGAACTATTCTTCTAACTGATACAACCAAAAAGATGGAGAATCAAAACCAAAATCTCCATCAAACTAAAGATCCATAATACTTAGTCACAATGTCGGCACAAGAAGACCATATTTTTGAGTCATGGATAGGATTTGCACTACTAGGTTAAGTACTAACCCTTAACATGCCATTAGCTAAAAGCTACTGATACTTTTACTCCAAGATCCCAGTTACTCATCCCAAGTAATCAAGAAGGGTTTGAACTTAGAAATAATAAGTTTTGGAAAACAACATAGACACAATCTTTCCTACAATCGCAAACGCAAACCAAATGTGACCTAAGAGATGAACCTAATCACTAGCCAAGTGTAATAGTAATACCCTTATTACCACAAACATAAACCAATCCATAAGTCCTGAACCCTAGGTTTGTAGCATGGGTGATAATAAGTATGTCAATGATCTTAGGCGTATTTACATGTTTTATTACCATTAAAGTTCCATATTTTAACTTAGTTTTGAGAGAAATTACGCGGTTTGTAGTTTCTTATTGATTCATATTTGTTACTTTCACTAAAACCAAATGATTAGTACATTTCAGGGACTATTTAGAGCCTACATGGATGAAAACCAAGAGGAAATGAAAGGCGGTATGAACGGAGATCGTATGAGGAAGATATGATGAGAAATAAGATGACAAAAGGAGAAGAAGGACCCATCATGATTGTCATCACGTCGTGATGCATATTATGATGGGCTAGTATTTGGTCTGGTAACTCCATTACAATTGGTATCATGACATGATAGAGGTCCCATCATGATTGGGATCACATCATGATCCACTCTAACATTGCCAAAAATCTCTCTCTTTTTAGGTTAATTTAATGGAAAAAGGGTAATTCCATGTGGCAACTATATAAAAAGAAATTTTTTCACCATTGGAAATAGTATTTTCATTGTTGGAAGTACTCTTTAGAAGAAGGACTTATAATTTAGGGCAAGATCTTGGAGCCACCGTGGAGGCTGGAGAACAATTTGTGTACACTTTTCTTCTTCTTTATTTAAAAATTTTTATGTTTTGATTTAAATAATTTGTGGCGATTCTTCCATGTCTATGTAGAACTAATTCTTCTTGTTCAAAGGTTTTGGTATAAACTAGCAAAATGATTATTTCAATATATTATTTGATTTGCGATAATTATCATATAATTGGTCTTATGTTTATATGTGTAGTATCTTAGTGCTTTGCGACCATTAATATAAACTTATAAACCTGAAAGTGAACTAATAGAGAATTTAAAGGGTAGAACGAGAAACATAAGGAGTGAGTTCATATATAGATTATGCTAGGGTTGCATAATTGAATGTTATTCTCAACTAAGATGAGATCTTGTACTTAGTTTGCCTCACTTGATTCTTTATGGGAAGATAACTATAATGCATCTAAACTAAATCAAAACAAGACAAGTCGATCGAACTAGTTGTGAGATTTGTATAGATAGTGATTAGAGGATGATTATTCCCTACTCATAGATTAAACCACAGAACCAGCAATTATACAATTCAAGTTAATTAGTTAAATTAATTAAATATGATTTCTAGCAAACCCATAATCCTTGTTTGTTTTTCATTCATTAATGGAGTAAAAGTATTGTCTTCTCTAGATTAATTGTCTATTAGTTAATTTTTTTGTTCTTAGTTTGATTACATTCCCAAATATATCTCTACAACTCTTTGCTTAAATAATAATTAGAATTAATTTAATCCAGTTAAATAGTTAACACAAGTCCCTGTGGGTTCAACATCCGCCTCGCAAGAGCCACTATATTACTTGTACGATCGCGTACACTAAGTGTGGGTGCCTACATGAAGAACCAAAAATGAGAGAAGTCTGAGTATCTCATTCTATGAGCTGCTAATGCATCGGCCTTTGGCCTCAGGGAGTATTTACAATCCTTGTTTTATACTATTTATTTCTTTGAGGACAAAGCATGATTTTAACTGTGGGGTGGGATATCTTCCTAAATTATTTTAAGGTGAAGTATGTTATATGAGTTTTATTTTATTTTTTAGTAAAGCGTACTTCACTTGACCCTTGGTTTTTCTTTTCTGTTCTTTTCTAAGGGGGGCCCTTTCAACCGAGTATTTTTAAGTATTTTCTTTCTTTTTAGGAATAATTTTATTTTTAGAAGTAGTTTAGTTTTTATTGTTTTAGGAAGAAAAAAAGTACCAATTCACTTGTTTGATAAAAATAATATAGGCTTGAGCTTGAGTAATACGTTCCTACAAGTGCTTGAGTGTTAAATTAAGTGATGAATTCTCTGACACCCTAGCTAATGGATGTGGCCTATATATAACTTTTCTTTTTTATAGTTTGTGATTACTCTTCGTGTCTTAGAAGTATAATTGATCCATCTTTATTGAGACTTGTGCCAAGTGATGTGAGGATTTTTGCATATTCCATGTTTTGCATAATAGTCTAGAGCTTGCCCTGCATGTTATTGAAGAGAAATAAAGTATTGCTCTGAGTAGAAGATGATATAGGCCTTTGTTGCTATTCCTTGTGAATTTTTGCCTATCCAGATATTATATCACTAGGTAGCCCCTTTAAGCATGTTTCCTATTCTTTGGTAACAATATTTTTTCCTTGATCCTTTTGTTCTAGTTTTTGCACCTTGCTTCCTTTAGCATTGTAGCATAGACTGAGTTTTAATTATTGAATCTAAATAAATGGATGGTCAAGTGTAAAAGGTGACCAATGTTGTTGTGGTAAAAGGCCCTCTTTGAGAGAATGTGATGTGAAAAAAGGTATTGAATAAAAAAGAGAAAAAAATTAAGCGATGAAATAATAGGTTATGAAGTTTAAAAAGTTGAAAGTGTTTAGGGAAGTGTAAGTCATTATTCTATAGTTTTCCTACCCGTCCCTTAGCCAACATTACAACACGTTAAAATCCTATTTGATTCTATTTGAGCATGCTTAATTAGTATAGATGTACATAATGGGCAAGCCTATGGAACTTTGTGTATTCGCTCTGAGTGTGAGAGTTTTTCTTGGATGCTATGTCCTTAAATTATGTTCGATTCTCTGAGTTGAGTGTGTGTCCATTTCTTCTTGTGAGGGCACATGTTTCATGATATAGGTGATTTTATTAACATTCTTTGACAATAATAGGGGAACAAACTTAAATTTGATGGGTTAGAGTCTATCTCTGAGTTCAGGAGGTTAATATTTTGCTATTGTTTTTATATTTTGTACAGTGATCAGGGAAAGTATACTTGATTTTGTAAAGTGAATATGGCTTAATTATTTGTATCAACCAAAGTGGTAGTTTTTCTGGGATTCTTTAGGTGGTTTAGATTTAATGATTTCTTGAGGACGAACAAATGAGTAAGTGTGGGTGGTAATCTTAGGTGTATTTACATGTATTATTTCTATTAAAGTCTCATATTTTAGCTTAGTTATGAGAGTAACTACATGTTTTGTAGTGTCTTTATTGATTGATATTTGTTACTTTCACTAAAACCACATGATTAGTCTATTTCATGGACTATTTGGAGCCTACATAGATGCAAGCCAAGAGGAAATGGAAGGCGGAATAAATGGAGATCATTTGAGGAAGATATGATGAGAAATAAGATGACACAAGGCGAAGAAGGACCCATCACGATTTTCATCACGTCGGATGTAAATCGTGATGGGCTACTATTTAGCTAGGATACTCTATCATAATTGGGATCACGACGTAATGAAGGTCCCATCACGATTAGGATTATGTCGTGATCCCCTATAATTTTTTCGAAAATCCGTCTCCTTTTAGGTTAAGTTAAGGGCAACAGGGTAGTTCCATGAGACAACTATATAACCCTTGTTAAGGTGATTTTGAAAGCAGTTTTTTCACTATTGGAAATAGTATTTTCATTGTTGGAAGTACTGTTTATAAGGAGTACTTTTAATCTAGGGCAAGATCTTAGAGCTGCCATGGAGGCCGAAGAACAACTATGTACACTTTTATTCTCCTTTATTTATATATTTTTATGTTTTGATTTGAATGAATTGTGGTGATTATTTCATGTATATGTGGATTTAATTCTTTGTGTGTTACGCTATTGGTATAAACTACAAATATGATTATTTCATTATATATTATTTAATTTGCGACAATTATCATATAATTTATCTTATGTTTTGATGCGTAGTATCTTAGTACTTCACGACCATTAATATAAACTTATAAACTTAAAAGTGAACTAATCAGAAATCTGAAGGGTAGAAGGAGAAACATAAGGAGAGAGTTCATATATAGATTGTCCCAGGGTAGGATAATTGAATATGATTTACAACTAAGAAAACATCTTGTACTTGGTTTGCCTCCATTGGTTCATTACGGGAAGATAACTATAATGCATCTAAACTAAATCAACACAAGACAAGTCGATCGAAGTAGTTGTGGGATTTGTATAGATAGTGATTAGAGGATGATCATTCCCTGCTTATAGATTAAACCCTAGAACCAACAATTAGATAATTCAAGTTAATTTATTAAATTAATTAATTATGATTTCTAAAAAACCGATAATCCTTGTTCGTTTCATTCATTGATTGAGTAAGAATATTATCTTCTCTAGATTAATTATCTATTAGTTAATTTTTTTATTCTTAGTTGAATTACATTATAAAATATATCTCTGCAACTTTCTACCTAAATAATAATTAAAATTAGTTTAATCCAATTAATACAAGTCCCTGTAGGTTCAACATCCGCCTCGCAAGATCCACTATATTACTTGTACAACCGCGTACACCTGCATATGCATTTGGACACAATAGTAACACTCTAGGAAAGCACTAGCATTGTAGAAGAATACAAAAAGGAAATTCCTTCAAACTTTAATACTCTTAAGGGAAAGCAAGAAGGAGACAGAGGAGATGTTAAATTCCTTTGGAGAACAAAACAAAAACCTTCCAACTAGAAAATCTATTTTTAAAATATTAGCGTCTATTTCAATTTCTAAGATACCTTTGGCTTGGGACATTTAGTTCTTGGCCAAAATCTTGGTTAGATTGAATATATTATCCCTAGAGAGGGTTCTTTCAAACGTTGGTTCTAGGTCTACCTTATTTGATTAGGTCAAGAAGTATAAGTATGAGGACTTGATTATATTTGAGAGTGGGTTATAAGGGGTTAATTCCATTGGTCTCACTTATTTTGATGGTGTGTTGTGGGCTCATGGATTCTTATGTGTGCCACAGGGTGGTGATTTAATTCAAACGTTCCTATATCAGGCTTATTGTTTTAGATATTCTGTCCATTTGTGCACTACAGTGATGTAGTGTGAGTTGAGGCAAAACCGTTGGTAGAGGGGTATGAGGAGAGATATTGCATGGTTTGTGTATCAGTGCTTGAACTATCAATAGGTGAAGTTCGAGCGTCGAATACCAGCTGGTGAGTTATAGAAACTCTCTATCCTGAGTGGAAATAGGAGAGGGTCACTATAGATTTTGTGTTCGGCCTTTCCCAAACCTCTAAAGGCCATGATTACACCTGGTTTATCATGGATTGATTGACCAAGTTAGCTTATTTCCTACCAACAGACTTGTCTTGGGGTACAGAGAGACTAGCTGAGTTATATGTTCACGAGGTTGTCATACTTCATGGGTGCATGTTTCTATTATATCCTACAGGGGCACATTATTTAACTCATGGTGTTGGAGGAGAGAGTTAGGTACTAAGGTTTCCTTGAGTACATCATTTCACCTCAGACCGACAGATAGTTCAAGAAGAGTATTTGAGTATTTCAAGACATGTTGTAGTCCTATGTATTCAATTTTATAGGTATGTGGGATAGAATCTTAGCTTTGGAAGATTTCTCATATAATAATAGTTACCATTCTAGAATTTAGATTGTTCCATTTGAAGCCTTGTATGGTAGATGTTGCAGATTTCCCGTTAGTTGGTTTTGTAGAGGGGAGGTTCCACCCCAGAGTTTTAATTGGCTTCGTGATATCGTGCATAGTGCTAAAGTTATTTAGGATAGGTTTTAGACAACACAAAGTAGGCATAGTTCCTATGTATATCGTAGGTTTTGACCCCTAGAGTTTAGTGTTAGGGACTGGGTTTTTCTCGGGGTGTTGCCCATGAAGGGAATTTTGAGGTTTGGTAGGCAGGGTAAGCTTAGACCCCAGTTTATAAGGCCTTATGATATCACTCAGAGGATTTGAGGTGTTTCTTATATACTTTTCCTACCTCCAGAGTTGGTTGTTGTCCATATAGTATTTCGTGTATTTATGTTGCACCAGTATATAACTGACTAGTCCCATGTGCTTCATTGCGAGTCAGTGCAGATAGATGACATGTTGACTTATATTGAGGAGATGAGACATTATAGACGTGGATGTGAGACGACTCAAATTCAGAGATATACCAGTTGTGAAGGTTTGTTTCCAGCATAGACTAGTCAAAGAGGCTACTTAAGAGACAAAGAGTGATATAGAGGCCCAGTATCCACATCTATCGAGCCCTCAAATACCATAATTTTCTTGACTTTTGAGGATGAAAGTCCTATTTAATGGTGGATGTTGTAATGATCCATGTGGTCATTTACTTGACTTTCAACTTCTTCTATGTTTAGAGATTTTTGTTAGCTTCCTCAAGTTATTTATGACTTGCAAAGAGCGTTAGTTGGGTTCCTGGTAGTTTTTTAGCTTGTTATCTCAGTTTTTTTATTTTAATGTCTTAAACTTGAAATAGTGTAACTTGAGAGGGATTTCTTAGTAAATATGCTCGAAATTAGATTTCGATAGTTCAGTTAGCTCAAAAACACCAACTTTAGTTTAGCTGGGCCTTTAGTTTATGTCTTGGTGTTTTATTTTAAGTTTGAGTTATTTTGTGGGAATTTAATTTAGACGGATGATTTTGGAGTCTGGGTGGACTTTTTATGATTGGAGTTTTGGATCAGAATTCTAATGCTTCTATCAACTCTAGGATGTATATTTTTCTCTTATTGGAACTTTAGTTCGTGTCTCAGGGTGTTCATTTTGAGTTTGAGCTATTTTTTTGAAATTTAGTTTAACCGGAATTCAATACAAACACTGAAACTCTTGATCTACAGCTAAAGAATCATCTATAGTAAAAACACATGCACATATACCATGAGCCTCTACAAGCACTAATCAAATCCTTAATCTGAAACTCAAATTCCATTGAATTAACATAAGTCGAAAAGGCAAGGAGAAATAAAAATGGACCTGGTGATCGACTCTAACTCAACAACCAAGAATCAACATCTCGCTCAGGCAGAAGTTCAAGTAGGTAGGTCAAGAAGATACAAAAATAATAAACATACCAAACTCAGGGACTAAAAGAAGGAATGAAACATCAAAGCTAATGTTGCACACAAAAGCTAGATAAAAAAATGCAAATGCAATACTAATCTCCAAGACTGAAGGCAAACAAGAGTTCCAACAGGAGCATGAAAAAAAACCCTATGAAAATACCAAAAGTACATCTGTAATGATGAAAATAGTTGTCCAAGAATGATAGTTCAAGACTACATAAAGGGAAGAATAACCAGACCATGCCGAAATCACACATACTAACTAGAACTAGCATAAATATCTCAGTACCAAAATAAAGCTCCTAAAAAGCTACCAAATAAGATTTAAAATCATAATCCACTACTAAAAACTAGGCAATAATAATAATAAATCAAACCTGAGATCACAGGAATTCAGTCCTCTACCTTAACTTGAATTCAAAAAGCAGCAAACTGACCAAGACCGCTACTAGGTTAACTCATTCCCTGTCCGCCTGACCTACCATGTTGAGAACTACCTCTGATATCCATACTAACCTAGGCACCACCTCTTGATTGTGGAAACAATGTCTTAATAAAACCCTGAACTATATGAGTTGACAGCTGAACTTTCCCATGCTAGGGGAAATCTCTAATACCATGACCTATAACCCCACAATCAAAGACGACAAGCCTTGGGGGCAATCCTTGGTATAATATCTGAAGTTAACACACTTATAACATAGCCTTGGCTGCCTATGCTAATGAAAAACCTCTGATAAACTAGAACGACTACCCCGCCCAAAGCCACATCCACAATCTATCCAAAACTGTAGCCACTAATACCATACTAGACCCATTAGTAGTCTGTATAAGTTATTGAACTAGCCTAATAGGCTAACCACTATCTCCTAACATAGTATCACCAAAAGCATTTATATGCTAGGTCCCCTAACCTCTTCCTCCATATTTCTATTGATATAAACTTTCCAAAAACATCGTATGGGCAGCAACCTGAGTAAAATAATGGCCCTCTACTATCAATGGATCTAGTGATAGAAAAAAAATACAAGATCAAACCATCGCTATATCTCTAAACCCTCTAATACTATGAAAGAAATATCATAGAAGTGCAGCCAACCGACTCATGAAATCTAGTGTCATAGTCAGCAACAAAAGTGGAACCCTCCTTTAGGCCTCTAAACTGACCCCTAGCTTAAGGAGTACTTCACACACTGATCGATATCCTTACTTGAGGAACACCTCCTATTAACCTTAAAATCCCAAAGAGCATATGTTGAAAAAATAGCATAGCAATAAATCCTACTGGCACTGCCTTAGAAGTAACATAAGTTGGTCTCTAGACCCTAAGTGGTAACTAAACTGACACAGGCTCGGGATGGACCTCTGACAGGTGAAGTCATTCTCATGGGTACTAAAGTAGTGTAATATCCTCAACCTTGGAATCGAACTTTAGTGCAACTCTTAGCTAAAGCTTTACCTACTACAGTTAAAGATCGTAGATGTATCATCTGTGAAAGAATGGATTTAGAAGAAATGATATTTCATGAGTCCAACTAAATATTATTCTTGACATGTAAATTAAAAGAGAATTATTTCCTAAAGTTATCACTATAGCCTCCCGAAGATAGGATACAGATGTGATAATACCGATATACAGGACTCTACTAGACACTGGATCATGTAAAAAGTATACCAACAAACCTATAGCTTTGATACTAATTTGTCATGGCCTAATTTCTTAGGTCATAAGGGCACCTACATCCCATTGTAGGCAAACCACCCAATGAATATATAACAATAAAAACAAAAGGTAGGATAAATAAGTTTTAGCATAAAATAGAAATAACCCCAAACTCTAGTGAACTGGTACTATGATCCTCTATGACAAAATATAAAAGAAAATACAATAATTTTAAAGTATAGATACAACTGTATTCGATAATGAAAAATAAAAGAATTTAAAGACAACAAACAGTGACTAGGTTCGATCGCCAAGAACCATCATCTACTTTGAAGCTCAGAAACTGTGCCTAATGATTAATGTTGAAAGCTTGTAATAGTATATACTAAGATATGTAGAAGTATACTATGAGTACCAACTATCTTAAGAAATTGGTACCCAGTATGCATCGTCGGTTGACTAGGCCCATATAAGATATAAAAATAGTAAATAGCAGATAAAGAAGGAAGCAGGTCAAAGAAAGACAAGAAATATATTTACATAGATAGACAAGGGTAATATAATAACTCTTCCAGTTATTTTCAAAATTTTTCATATTTTCATGCATATTAGAGCTTTTTTGTATCGGTCCTAAGTCATTATTGTCTTATCGGGACTAGTGGTTTGGTTCCCTTTTTGTTTCATTTGGTCATTATGATTATTTCCCTATTTTAAAGCCTTACCTATTGATATCATTGACTCTGGTCAATATTCCTTTGGAGCAATCTCGGAATTGAATTCAGACAGTTCTATTAGCCCTAAAGTGTTGATTTGTCTAGATAGACCCTTAGTAGGTATCTGAAAGCATTATTTGTGAGTTTATCTTGATTTACATTTTTTATGTATTTAGGGTTCAAAATTTTAACTTTGGTTGACTTTTGATGATCGAAGCCTCATATAAAAATCCTACTACACCATTAGTGCTAAAGTATTTAGTTTGAGTTAAGTGAGATATTTGTTTGGGACTCAGTTTAGCCAAGCCCATTTTGAGTTCTCTGTTAGGAAGTTGGTTATTTTTGAAAAGTATTAAGGTTGGTAATGTTTTCATTGAAATGACCTCTAATCAGAATTTTGTCTGTGTCACTGAATTCAAAATATTGTTTCCATACAAATTGCATATTTTATTTATGTTTGTCAGGTTCTAAACTCTTCTAGAAATATCATTCAAAGTGTTGAAAAAAAGTTGAAACTTCTATCAATTGATATTAATTATTAGCCTTCGCGGTCGCGGCCATGCCATTGTGAATGTGTGGTGTTGTTAGCACTATCTTTGTAATCGCGGTTTGGTCATGTAATCACGATGCTTTGACAATATCGTTGACCTACTTTCCTCTTTGAGGTCTTTGGGACCATAATGCGATCACAAATCTTCCCATTCTTTTTCCTCTACATTCGTGGTGAACAGTGTTGTGATCATGCTATACTATTCACCAGTGTATATACATATTTTAAAAACTCGATTTTAGCTTATTTTCTTCTTCTTCTTTACTCAAAAACCCTATTATTAAGCTTGAAAATTCATGGGTCTCCGTTATTGATCTTGTGAAGTTTTTGGAAGAATTTTCAATGATTTATTCTTCAATAATTGGTAACTTTTTACTCTAATTTCACTGAAATTC
>JBDJHY010000008.1:2431735-2446883 GCA_039654485.1 Withania somnifera | reverse complement strand
ACTGAGTTAGCAATCTAGGTCAGGTATTTCACCTCGAAGAGAATGTCCGTTGCTAGCAATTGCTCCACCTTAGTGCAGATAATTTGATTTCTTTCAAGTGCAAACTTTCTCTTCTTTTGCTGCACTGGCTTGACTTTTGGGTCCACATTTAACTTGTGGACCATTACCTCAGGCGACATTCCCCTCATATCTAAGTGGGACCAGGCGAAGACGTCTTTGAACTCTTGGAGTAGTGTGATTATGCCTTGATGGAGGGTTGAGTTCCAAGATGAGCCACATTTACCTTTCTCTCCGAGAATTTAGGGTCTAAGGAGACCTCCAACACTTCGTCATCCATTTTCCCTGACGGAATGACATGAGACCTCTCCTGAGGTTGAGGCTGTGCTTCTTGTAATTTCTATTTGTTCACCTCAGGTGCCTTCCTTTCGAGTGTATTTCTCATGCACTCCCGCGAAACTTGCTGGTCACCTCAGACTAAAGCTATCCCATGCTTGGTGGAAAACTTTATCATAAGGTGGAATGATGAGCAGGCTATCTTGGCTGGGGTCAGCCAATCTCTCCCCAGGATGACATTATAAGGAGACGGGGCGTTTACCACATAGAATTCTATCATTATGGTTTTCAGAGTGGGGTAAACCCTTACAGTGACTGGCAGCCAAATGGTCTCATCAGGGACGACTTCTCTTTGTGTAAATGTCTGTAGTGGCTAACTACTTCATCGCACGTTACCTCGGTCAATCCTGAGTTGGTCAAAGCATGCCGAGAAGACAATACTTACTGCAGCACCATTTTCTAGATATACCCGATGCACTTCTCTATTTTCAATTTGATGATTTTAATTACCAGTGCATCTGAATGGGGCATCGCTACAGGGATGACTTCATTATCGGAGAAGGTGATGACTTTCCTCGATTTGAACCGCTTACTCCAGGGTTCTTCGGTGGGTATCCTCCTGGCTTCGGCCTTTAGGGTTGTTTGTGACACTCCCTCTGAGGGTGCTCCAAATATTGCATGTATCACCCCCGTTACGTTATTATTTTGGTCTAGATGAGGGGGTGGATCTGGAGCCTGGGTTGCATTCCCATATTGCTGATTTGGGCCTACTGGATGCGGTTGGGATTGGAACCGCCTCGTGTCGGCGCTGCAGTACCTTGGCCGGCTCTTGATGTACTTTTGCTTCGTGTGTTGACCATGTTTTTAGGGTGTGTTTTTATCTCAGGAAGAACAAAATCTAGACAATATTTTCGATCCCCCCAGATGGCGCCAATTAATGAATTTTCAAAGACCAATAATTATCTAACTATGGAACAACACCTTCTGAATCACGAGCAACAGCAACGTTAAGTAATGCACCTACAAAACAGATCCCCGGGGTGGTACCTGGGGTAATTCTCCGATGCTTAAGTTAGTATAAAGCAGGGAAGGAATTCCAATAGTATTTTAGAGTATTACTTTGAGCGTACCTTTGCCTCTAAACCTTCTAGGCTTTTATAGATGTTTTTGGTAACCTTAATTGGTAGATGTTAGCATTGCGGAGTGATCTCCTACCATAGCTCTATTACTTATTGATGGTATCTCAATCATACCATGATTCTTCATCTATTAGTAGTACTTATCTAATTGTGATAGTTATTTAAATATAGTAATTGTAATATTAATAGAAAATATTGATTCCTAGTTAGTACCGTTATTCTACAACTTCAAGAGTTGACATTTAATGGTAGAATAGAAAAAAAATGTTAGAGGTGGATTAGACTAATACATAGGAAATATTTAAGAGGAGAGAAGCATATCTTCGAACTAGATCTAGGCTATAACTGACTACCTTATAAAAAATTTGGAAAAAAATAATACATAGATTATGATACTTGTTAATATATTTAGAAAAAATCATAGTTGCATAAAATAAAAGGAAATAAAATAAAAGATCACAAACTTAACCATTTCACATTAATAATACTATAAAACAATTTATGGAAGAACTGTGATGTAAGCAGAGATTCTATATCTACTGAAATCCTACAATCACCGACCTACCATCGAACCTAGCCTATATAGTGTCAATGCAAATATAAATCCTAGTTTGCGTTTCCTACTAATTTAATTGATAATAAAATTGATAAAATTAAATATGATGATTTGATAACGCTTACAATGGAAAACAAAGATGTAGGAGCATGAAACAATTATCGTGCCCATCCCAATCAAAAAACCATATTGGTTAATGGAGTACACAGAGCCACGTGGATAGAAGAAGAGGTCAAGAAGATGAATATAATATAGAATATACAGTATGATGTGGTGTATAAGTTCTCCTATTTATGTATGGACTTAGAAGATCTGAGAACTCAAATTCCAAAACAATGCAAAATTAAAGGAGACTGGCAGATAGGCTTATTGAGAAGTAGACATATTCTGATAAGATTCAGCAAGATGAAAGATTTTATTAACATTATGGCTAAAAATTCTTTTTATATTTTGGGTAAGGAAAGTGTTTCTTATAGGATGAGGACGGCTATCTATAATGCCAAGTTTAGTATAGAAAAGGAAACAACTCAGGCTATGGCCTAGATTTCATTCCCGGATCTTCTGCCTACTTTCTTTGTTAAGAGTCAATATTTCCATTAGCTTCTATAGTAGGAAAGCCTCTACACCTTGACATGGTTACCATAAATAAGATTAGGCCTAGTTGTGCTAGTGTTAAAGTTCGGGTGGACCTCAAGGATAAATTCCCAAAATTCATTAAGCTACAAGTGGTAGATGGCAACAATAATAAAGTAAGAATAGAAAGTAAAAATATATTATGATGTACTGCTAAAATATTGTTTCAAATGTAAGTTCCAAGGGCATAATGAGGAGGAATGCAAAATTGTACATCCTGAGCTAAGATAAATGAAGGACCAACCTAGTGAGGAGGAGAACTTGAAGAGAAAAAGGAGGAATAATCAAATAATAACATAAGAATATTTTTTAGTAGAAAAGAAAGAGGAGCAATAGAGGCCTGTAATCCCATAAATAGGAGGTATAAAATAGATCATAATGCCAAAAATTTCCTTAGTGACAAAGCATACTCACCAAAAAAAGAAGTCCAAATAAATAACTCTTTTTCAACCTTAGTAGAGGAGGCAATTGAGACACCAGTTGGAGAGTTGATTGAGAAATTAGTAGATATGGTTTGTTAAGATGATAATCAAAGCATATAGAGAAGTAGAAGTAGTCAACAAACAAGTTTTTTTAGTTAATCCAGCATTCAGATTATATTGGGGCACATGAGAAAAACTCTGGGAAGAAAATAAAGGAAGTCAATCACCGAAATATTATTGACTCAACGCAAGAGGATTTATAATAGTAAAGCCCCAGAAAGGGGGTGGTTAATAAGATACTAAGGGGATGTGTAATCAATAAGGGGTAGAAGGAACAATTAATACAAGTGTAATAAGTTCTATTTCAATTGGCCATGAAAAAAGAAAAAAAAAAGAAAACATTGCATTAAAAAGGGGGGAGTCTAGCAGAAGATCCCAGAAATGAAGACCTTATCACTAGTGCTAGCATGGCACTTGGAAAAGTCTTAAATGTAGCTAATTTATCCAGTGTACTTATGGAACAAAAACAAGCAATTGTTAAATCTAGAGATGCTGAAACACAATTAAAAATGATGGAGGAGGGTAATAATGTTATTGTTGAAATTCTCACTGTAGTACAAAAGATGAAACAAACATTGCATTGGGATAGATAAACTCTCCTAATCGGGAACTACACAGAATTCTTACACATAGCACTGAAAAAAAGAGAAGGGGGAGAAGGGGAAAAAGAGAAGGGAAAGATATTGCAGGAGGAAAGGAAGATCTGGCTTTGCAAGATGCAAATCAAGGTTGTTAAGTCAAAAATAAAAGGAAAGAAGTAAGGCTCAGGGAACTTATCTCATCCTATCAGAGTCAAACTAAAAAGGAATACCTTCCCCCAATCCAAGTTTAAATTATGAAAGCCCTATTATGGAACATAAGGTCTGTTAAATCACAACAAGCATTTCAAAGAGTGCAAATGTTGCACAATTTCCATAAATTTGGTTTGTGGCCTTAATGGAGCCTTTTCAGTGTGTTAGAAATATCAAAAAGTATAGAAGAATAATGAAAATGTCCTCAGCTATTCTTAATAGCAATGGAAAGATATGGATATTTAAATGATGGCTTTGATGCTGAGATGGTGAGTAATTCTGAGCATATGTTAAGTATGATAGATTATAGAGAATAGATCTTTAGGAGGACATCTTCACTTTACATAATGACATGAGATATCCTTGGATTATAGGGGGCCATTAAGGTGGTGCTAAATGGATAAGAGAAGATTGGTAGACTTACATTTGCTATGGTAGTTGTCGATAACCTAGGTTCTATTTGGAATCTTGTGAGCTCACACATATTACCGTCAAGGATAGTCCTTTTACAGGGTGGAATGGGAGAGCAGGAGATGATTGCATATTTAAAAGACTAGATAGACTATTATCCAATCCATATCTACTAGAAAGATACATACAATATGTAGTGGATAACCTACCTAAGATAGTGTTAGACCATGCACCCTTATTACTCTCATGTGATACTGAGCAAAGGAGGATTCTAAAAACCGTTTAGATTCATGAAGTTTTGAACTAAACATGAAACCTTCCTAAAGGGGGACTCTGACTATTTTTTAAATCCCTTTCTGGATTTAAGAGAAAAATCAAAAAATCAAAAAGGCATTAAGCTTGTAGAGTTGAAAGAAACTTACGGAGATATTTTTCAGCAGCTGATCATTAGGGAGGATATTGTTAGTATCAAGGAGAAATAATTTGAAGAAAATCCCTCTGAAAAAAATAGAGCAGTCGTGCAAAGAGCCAAAGCTGAATACAATAGATATTTATATCTAGAGGAATGCTACTAGCAGAAGAACGCAGTCTATGATTGGTTTAAAAGGGGAGACAAAACTACTTAGATTTTTTCATAGCTTAGTTAAAGGCAGAAGGCAGTGACTGTTGGTGACAAGGATCAAAAACTCTCAAGATGGGTGGCTATATGAAAGAGGAGATTATAAATGAAGCAATAGAATTCTATCAGAATGAATTTCATCAAGGAATGGATTCTACATGTTTCTCATTACTAGATCATATTCTATAAATAATGAGGAATGAGGAGAATGAGGAGAATGAGGCACTTAAATCTATGCCAGATAGTATAGAGATAAAGAGGGCAGTTTTTAAGCTTAATAGTGATAGTGCATGTGGTCTTGATGGCCTAACCTCAAGATTTTGTTAGGTGTATTGGGATACGATTGGCTCAGACATTGTCAAAATGGTCCATAATTTTTAAAGGTAATGCCCTCCCCAAATCCATTACTCATATTCACTTGGTACTCATATATAAGAAAGAAAATGTGTAAATATTCTCATATATGAGACCAATTAGTCTGATAACTTTGTTAAAAAGATTTTTTTCAGAATTCTGCATGACAAAATGGAGGACATATTGCCCAATCTTATTTCAGCTAATCGATCTATTTTTGTTAAAATAAGAGGCATTACAAAGAATTTTCTCCTTGCTCGGGAAATAATATCAGATATAGGTAAGAGAGGAAAGCCTACAAATGTTGTTTTGAAGTTGGATATGGCAAAATCCTATGATAGAGTTTCTTGTTTGTATCTAACGAGGGTTCTAAAGAAGATAGGTTTTTCAAACAGAGTAGTAGACATGATTTGGAGGCTAATTTCCAAAAACTACTACTCTATTTTAAAAAATGGTCAGGCTTGTGGTTTATTTCACTAAAGTAAAGGGATAAAATAAGGTGATCCTCTCTCCCCTACTTTATTCATTCTTTTAGCTAAAGTGCTAATAAAGGCCCTAAGCTATGTGCTTGAGGATGATAGATATATTGGGTTTGGAATGCCCAAATAGAGTTCTAACTTAAATCATCTAGAATATCTTGATAATACAATTATATTTGCCTCCACACATGAATACTCTCAAACAAAAATTATGGTCACTTTACAAGAATATGAGATCTTATCAAGGAAGAAATCAACAAGGAAAAGAGTTTCTTTTACCTACTTCACAATGCAGATAGGGCTAACACAAAGTTGGTAGAGCAAGTAATAGGTACGACTAAGGGATATTTTACCATTAAATATCTAGGATGTCAAATTACTCACAAAATAAAAAGAAAAGAACAGTACTCAGAACTATTGGAAAAAAATATAGGGAAATCTACATATATGTAAAGAAAGAATGTTATCCTTTGGAAGGAAAGAAGCTTTGACATCTAGTATACTTCAGATTGCTTAGATATATGTTTTTTAGCTTTAATTCCTCCTAATGTGTGATTAAAGAAATTCACAAGATTTTTGCCAAAATTTTCTAGAGAAATAAAGAATCTGGAAAGAGTAAACATTGGGTTGCATGGGTAAAGTGTAGGTTTTGAATCTCTCTATGATGTTTCTAAAGCTTTCTTTTCTAAGTTGTGGTAGAGATTTAGAACTCATAATTCATTGTGGTCCTAATAAATACTATAAAAAGAAAAACCCATCTATTGTGCAATGAAATAATGGAACCCAAGTTTGGAAGCATATGCTACAAAATAAAAAAGGCTTAGAAAGGTTCTTATAGTGGGAACCTAAAAGGGGATTATCTAACATTTGGTTTGATAATTGGAGCAATTTAGGTCCTCTTGTTTTAATGAATCGTGGGGAAAAAACTTGCCATGATCTGAGGGATTTAAGAGTATTCATAATAGAAGAAGGCTGGAACTATGATCTAATGCAGTATCTGATTTCTGGAGAAATGGTGGATCACATCATACATAAGATGGACGGGATTTATCTTGTTAATCAAAATGATAAGCCATAGTGGACAAGGACTAGTAATTTGCATTTTAATGTAAAAATTACATAGCAATCACTCAGGAGGAGAAAGAAAAATAGGAAGACTATAAGTTTATATAGAAAAAAGGAATTTCATTCAAGTACTCATTTCTAACTTAGTATTTGGAAAGGAATGATACTTGTAGCAAGGTTGATGAATAGGTGCAACCTAGATAAGTCTCTTCTATGCACCTGTTGTACCAGTCCTAAGGTGGAGACAATTGAACACCTTTTCTTTAAAGGGGAAGCACCTACTGCAATTTCAATATATTTTAGTATATAGGGATTCAGATTGGTTTTTTCTGAAATAAAGCATCAGAAGATTGTAGGAGAAAAAAGGAAATAGAAGGTTGAAAAGCACTTTTCAAGTAACTCCAATTGTCATGCTTTAGTTTATTTGGAAGAGCAGGAACAATGTGCTCAATGGAGGTAAATATTCTATAAGAAAGATCATATGGGAGGTAACAAAGTCCATAAAGAAATTTCTAAGAGTCAAATTTAAAATGGAGAGTGACAGGAAATGGCCATAGATTTTCAAAGATCTGGAGAATTTTGGACCTGTATTCAGCTTTAAAATTGTAAGGTGGAGTCTCCCCCTATCAATATAATGAAAGTCAATATAGATGGGGCTTCTAGGGGTAATCCTGGACCCAGATCTGCAGCATTATATCTAAGGAATCAGCTGTAAATTTTATAGTGGCAAAAAGGGTAAAGATAGCAGACAACAAATCTTAGAGTAGAGGCAAGGCACATAAGAGAATGCTTGGAATATTACACATTCATAACATTAGCCACATTATTTTTGAGATAGGCTCTTTAGCACTGACTCAAATTTTGGAAGGAAAGTGGGAGACACCTTAGAGTATAGCAATAGAGGTGAGTTACATTCAAATGATGAGGATAACAGTGACGGCAAAAGTACGACATTTCCTAGGAAGGAAATATTCTTGGAGACTATTTTGCTAACTTAGTGTGTGTTTTTTTTTACAGGTGACTATCAATTTAACAATATCCAGGAAGTTCCTATTGAAAGGAGGAAAAATTTCAAGTTAGACAAATAGGGATGTCAAAATATTAGAAGATGTGTTAGTGATTAAAAGGTTGCTATATGGACTTATTTGTTAATCCTATAGCTTTTCAAATAGAAATTTCGGTGGTATCAATCCCCATATGGGGTTCAACTCATAGTTCTCTAAATGAAAAAAGGAAGGAAAATAAATTAATCCCTAAAGCTATTTATGTCATATTCAGCACATGACACAGAGCAGTTATCAAGATACTCCTTAAGTTAAGCTAGATAAACCAATATAAAATATAGGTTGCTGGGTAACTATTAAATTGCTAATATACATTCTTGGAGAATACTTTATCATAACATCAAGGGATTGAAGTAATTTCATCAGAACATAGTATCCGCACCCGGTGAGAGCTAATTGTTGTACATAGGGCACTTTTTCTGGAATTTGATGTTTGATGAGTAAACTTTGGAAAATGAAGATAGAAGATGCAACCTACAAAACATGGATCACAGAAGAGTTGATAAAAAGTCAAAACAAATGAGAAGTTTCAAATCTGAGTTTGAAAGGCATAAAAAAGAATATACTTAGCTCGATATAGGTCTTCTTCGCAACTGGTAGGAGGTTTGAGCCAAGATGCCTAAAAAGTCGATGGAAATGTAGAAGTGAGAGGCGAGCTTCATCACGGAGGAGCTGAGATTTGAGGTCTAGATGAAAGAAGCTTTTGAGTTGCTCTTCATATCTCTATTAGCTTTTTCTTAATTAGCATGAACAAATGAAATATATAAATGATTGAAAGAAAATATAATATTTGGTTGAATCGCAATCCCTCCTTAATTTAAAATAATATACCTCAAGACTTTCTATCAATGCTTCTTCATAATCATCATTCATAAACCCGCCCTCTGTATAACGGGCTTGAGATTATAGCAAAGTATGGTTATGGTCACCCACATAAAGACATGCCAAATATTTCCATTTATAAAAATTAGTACTAACTTGTAGGACTGATTTCCTCAACTTGTATCCTAATTGAAATTAAAAAAAATTGTTCCTCTTTCTTTAATAGTGCCAATTCTAAATTCTTAGTAACTTTGAATCAAGTTTTTGATTTCAATCAATTTTGTTAATGTAATATTAGGATTTTGCTTCAAAAAATCAACATACGGTGGCAAATTATGAAACTCAACATAAAATTTATTCATCGCATTATAAAAAGCTTTCTCGCCTGCTGAATATTCCGGAGTTAGTATATTTTACAATGTTAAAAGTGTTATCCTTGTAATCCAAAAAAAAAAAATCATGATCCAAATGAAGATCTTTAAAACTTTCTGCTATAAAAACTAAGCTATTAGATCATGTAAAGGATAATAGCAAGTAGGACCTAAAGAATTTGTAAAGTTAAAGATATACTAATAGTATAAAAATCATCAAATTAGTTCCGTTATCAAATATGCAAAAAAAGTGATGCGATATGAAATAATTTTTTTGCAAGTTAATTTCTTCCTCTTTTTTTTTTTTTTTCTTTTGACATTTACTGATCAAAAATTACATTCTTCACAATATTTATTCAATGTAAGTGGTGGAATACAAAATTAGAAATGTTAATAAAGGGATTTTATTGAATTCTCTATAGATTATATATCTTGAGTTCTGTCCTAATGTAAGTACCTTTTTTGCCTAATTTAAATAAAAGAAAACAACAAAATTAAATATAAAATACACAATTATTTTTAAAAAAACACAAGTTTTGATATATAAATCAAATTACTTGTATATTTTTTTTGTTGTGATCAACAATGACATAACCAAACTTCAAACATAATATTTTTTGCTTAGTCATCTGCTAGAATGATGTTCTTCTAGTTATTGTGCATTTTCTTGTTTTAATAACGCGGTTATATATAGTAATAGTAGAAAATGTTTTATTTTCAATCCTTGTATAAAACTTATCAGATTAAACACAAAAAGAACAGTAAACAAAAAAGAAATACAAAGAATTTTGATCTTTAGAAGAAAAGTAACATTGTCTACTAATTCGTCCTTCTGGAATCATTCTAGGAGACACTTGGGATGATCGTGTCGTTCTTCCAGCTCAGTTCCCACTTCAATCCTTGAGGACTAGGATTGTTTGAAGGGCTGGGTATTATTACGAGTCTAAAAGGTGCTGATGACATGGAGTGATAAGTTGGCAGTTAGTTACAAGGTGGTTAGGGTAGTTAACAAGCTGTTTCTAAAAGTTACTTACTTTCCTCCTTTTTCGATAATCATTTCCACTATATTCTATATA
Organism: Withania somnifera; assembly: GCA_039654485.1. Lineage (NCBI taxonomy): Eukaryota > Viridiplantae > Streptophyta > Magnoliopsida > Solanales > Solanaceae > Withania > Withania somnifera. The sequence goes on along the minus strand of JBDJHY010000008.1, from coordinate 2,436,688 downwards.
GGATCTGTTAGAAGAAAAATAAACAAAACAGTGAATGGTGTTGAACACAATTTTCTTAAAATAAATGTGAAGTTTGTTTCATGTATTCAATTAACTCAAGAAATTCTTGAGTTGGATTCATTGAATTCACTCATGACTTTTGAGGTTGATCAGGCCACATGTTTCGGTCCGGCATTCGTGTCCGCAAATCGCACCTACACAAGAATCAAGCTAATTTGGCTTCCGCACAGCCTTGAATCCTACGCGCACACGAATTTGGCTTCGGCACAGCCTTGAATCCTACGCGCACACGAGGTTATACTACGAGACTGTCACCCTTCTCTCTAAACTACCGGAAGACTTTTCAATTAACTTTTTTCATTCACACTCATAAATATCGATTAGGATCTATAATTGAAATGTTGTCAAAAGTACAGTCAGATTCTCTTTTTCTCTTTTTTCTCAGTGTAGTCTCATTTTTCCATCAAAGAAAATCTTTTCAGGAGCTTTCTGGCGTATTCCATCAAATATTTTTCTTATTAATTTCTTCAGCCTTTTAGTGATTGTATTAGATATAAAGTGGTGGCAGTTACCTGTTTAGAATCAGGATATCAAAGGATTTGGACTTGATTGGCAAGGAAGGAAAAAGAAAAAGTAGGCATGGCCTTTTAATGAACAGTGGTAGCAGCAGTGATATACTAATATGGAGGGCAACAAATGATGCACTCTGAAATCTAAGAGTACCTACCGCCCAAATAATTTGCAAACAAGTGAAGATGGAAAGTAAACGTAGAATTCTGGATTTTATACATAGGAAGACCAACGCAAAGGTAGAACTATGTGTTAAAAGTTAAATGTTTTTATAATTGACAAATCGATTGAAACAGCTTGGTACAACCTGCTTCATCATGCAGTGTTTTAATTGAAGTAAACTTCTTAAAGTCAAGGGGTAGCCAAGAGGATCAAAGGATTAGTTAAGCAAACAACCAGATAAGGATTCCAATGCTGCTGAGAAGTTTGGATAGCTACAAAAACAGAAGAAGACTCCAAGAAGAAAGAAGACCTTGTGTAGATAAAAGTCTACTTTTCTAAGGAAATTCAAGCAAGAGCTATAAATAGACAAACTTCCAAGATAATTTCATGCACTTACAGAGTGAAAAAAAGGCAAAATACTATCAAGTTGAGTGAGTTCATTTTGAGACCATTCTGACAAGAGATTTGAAGTAGATCTGATATGAAGAAATAACTCAGCAAACCTGTTACATTGATAGATGACAAATAGTTCCTGAGTCTAGTTCTTGAACTAGAATATTCATCAAGTTGTAATTTGTTGCTTTCATAGAAATGATGTTTAGGATATATTTGTGCTTTTGTTAACTTCAAGTTGATTACAACTCGAATTGTTAGGGTTCTACAATCAGGGGTAATTATAAAATATTTAGGAATTAGAGTTAGTTTCTAAGATGACTAATTTGTAATCTTAAACTGTTGATTTTGGATTCATGTAGTGACATTAGGATTAAATCCTCTAGGGATGCAGGTCGTGCCTTTTGACTTTTTTGAATCAAGGTTTTCCACGGTAAAAATTGTGTTATTACTTTACTGCTTTAATTACCATTAAGTCACGATAAGAATCAGGTAGATCGACATGTTTCATTAATAGTTACGAGAGCACAACTCTACAACATGTCTTGAAGACATACTAAAAGGAGGAGTTGTTATGGATGAGTAATTAGCAGGAGTAGAAAGAAGTTAGTAGTTTTCAGTCTTTTCGGTTCAACTGCTGTATTTTGTTCTCTTTGTTCTAGTGATTAATAAGATGTTAGTTTGACCAAAAATATGGTAGATGGGATTAGAAATGGGTTTATCCCGTCCAACCAAGACTCTTGTATTTGTTTAATAGAATAAAATCGTAAAACAATAAAAAATTTAAAGCAACTACAACAAAAAGATAATGTAGGGGTATTTATAAGGGGACATGTAATTCAACCGAGATATATATATATATATATATTAAAAAGTATCCCTATTTGCAGGCACATGCCCATATGTTTTGTGGCTAGAATCAAGGGATAATTTACATTTTGATAAAGTAAAACAAGCCCCTGATGTATTTCTTTTTCCCTAACGTTTGGAGCTATCAAAGTATGCTAGAGGTCCAACTATGGCAGCATTAATATAAGTAGCAGGCTCTGAATGACTATAATCTGTTCGTTCATCTGGGAAGAAATCATTTTGATTGGGACCTCCAACAACGGCTCCAACTAATATGTTAGGGTTGGCATTTGCTGTGTAGTAATATGGTTGAAATCCGCCATCACAACCAAATGATTGTGGATGCATTGCCAAGGAAGGTAAAGATGATCCTCTGTGGTGAACTCTTCGAGGGTAGTTTGTGCCATACCCAACCATGTATGAAATTTTCATTGGATTGTTTCCCAATATATAGTCCACCTAAAATTAACAAATCATCACAATTAGCAACCCTAACAAATTGAAATAGATGGTTCATAACTTGTCATCGGCCAAATTATACTAGGAAAAATCTAACATCATTAATTTATTAGGGCATGAAATGAGATTTCATATACTCTACGAGTTGAGTTTATTAAATGAGATAGAAAGGATTTACCTGTCCTTTTGCAAGGCTTCTAATAGTCTTTTCGGTGACCAAGAGGCTTCCACAGTTGAAAGTATGTTTTTTACTAGCCATGTATTTCGCATAAGTGGTGAGCAGAGAAGTAATGGAAGTCACATATTGAAGGTTCTCTTCTGGTAGCTTGTAAATTAAGCCCCCTGTAGTAGTAGATATATAAATATATAAGTAAGGCAAATGGCCCCATAAAAAATTAAAAAGAAAACCAACAAAAAGTCTAGCCTCACCTTTTGTATATTGGGTGCTTGTATAAGGTGAGTTGGGTAGTACTTTACATACAAAGTCTTCGGCGTGTTGTCTAAATGAATCAAATCTATTGTCATTTCCAACCACGCTTCTCTACATTATTAGGATCATTTCAGGGCTACATAAAAATACTAAAAAGAAGACTAAAAGAACAAAATTTAACACAAAACATACAGGTAAATGTACATAATCTGGACGACCTACGTACCCTTGCCATAAGAACATGAGCACCAGCGTACTTGTTATCCCAGCTGAACAAATCTGGTACATCATTGGCTCCCAAGGTGTTTATAAAGTTTAAGTAAGAAATGTCATTTGTTGCTCTCAATAGCCATGCTGCTCCCCAATATAGCTCATCCTACAAATTCAACTAACCCAGTTTAATTAATTGGACCAGGTCAAATAACAACCTTTTCCAACTATGTGGTGAGATCTACAGATCAAGATTGTTGGGCCAGAAAACCATTTTTAATGGGCCTTGGTTTGTTTTTGAAAAACTTATAAGCCGAATATATACATACCTTATAACCAGAGTATGAGCAATAGAATGGGCAAGCTGCAGAACCTAGTGAATCACTATAAGAGCCTCTGTACTGAACTGCGAACCTGAACACTTTAACTGCATTTCCCAGTAGCTTTTTCGAGTACACTGGATCAACTGTTCGGAAAACCAATGAGGCAGCGGCTAAAGCAGCAGCCATTTCTCCAGCCACATCAGAGCCTGGATTGCTCGGAGAGACATAATAGACGCTCCGGACAGTGTCCATATCTTCGGGCCTTTCCCAACACTTGTGATCAGCATTTGGGTCACCAACACCAACGAAGAGCTTGTTGGGAGCAGCATTCGCACATTTGAGGAAATAATCGGTGGCCCAACGGATTGCGGCCCGTGCATTTTGTAATTGGGGGCCCATCCTCTTGCCATACTCAAGTGTGTTCCAAGAGAGTATTGTCGTAGTATATGCCATTGGGAAATTGAACTTGATATTATCTCCAGCATCATAATAGCCTCCAGTTAAGTCCACCTGCCCCAAATATTTAATATAAAATGCTACTTCATGCTTAACATAAATCATTCAGGGACATGATTATGATAAATGTTTGTAGAAGAGGATAATCATGGTCTGTTATGGGCCTATGGCCTTATAGCATGCATCACTAGACATAAAGTAACATTCTTTGGGGAAATATTCTACTCATTAAAAAAAAATTGTTTTTTTATCCGTTTTAAAGAGAATATTTTTTTTGTCAACTTTCAAATTATAAGATAAGATCTTGGTCTACATTCCATTTCTTTTAAATTTAAAATTATAACATTCAAAAAGTCTATTTAGTTTTGAAACTTCAAGCTTAGAGTTAAAGTTAAAATAGACGAAAAAAAAAAAAAACAAGGAGTATTATTTTGTACTTATAAAAAAAAGTATAAAAATAAGTATAAAAATTACATCATTTCAAACTAAAAAAGATATTATTAGCTTTTTAAAAAAATTTAAGGCCTCCGATTCATTTTCACTTTATACCTCTACTGGATATAGTAAAAAAAATAAGGTGTATTAAAATTAACAATTTATACATTAAACCAAGCAAAATGTAAATTTAATCTTAAATATCCTACTTTTACCTCACCAAACCTAATGAAGTATTATTTTATGGGGATAACTTAGTCCACGTTAGTATCATGGATCATGGACAAATAATAGATATACCAGGCTAGAATTTTAGTTTGACTAGCCCTAGTTATTGCAATGAAAATAACAAAAGTACTCAAATCTTTCAAGGGAAAAGAGCACCATGGCACCTTTTAAAATTAATGGCCTAATTTTGGGTCGTGCACAACACATGACCACTCCCTTAAAATAATTTTAAATAATAATTAATTTTTTAAGTAGTTATATAATCACTATTGTATATAATATTTATTTGTCTATAATATACATAAAAGCTGCATTAATATTGTATAAGATATGCATTTGTATAGAGCATGATGTGAACAAAAATTATATCATTTTTATATAAAATCTGCATTTTTAAAGAATGTGTAGAAACTATGTCATTTTTATATGAAATTATAT